>PVJC01006870.1:0-34951 GCA_004026665.1 Murina feae | reverse complement strand
TATATATATATATATATATATATATATATATTAGAGTCCTGGTGCACAAAATTAGAGTCCTTCACCCCAGCCTTCATCCTCTCTAATCTGGAACCATTTGGGGGATGTCCTACTGCTGGTTTAGGCCTGATCTCTAAACTCGCTGTCAGACATCCCTTTCACAATCTGGGACTGCTGGCCCCCAACCATTCACCTTCCTACCTGCCTGATTGCCACTAAACACTTCTGCCTGCCAGCCTGATCACCCCCTAACCACTCCCTTGCCAGTCTGATCACCCCCTAACCACTCCCCTGCCAGGCTGATCAATGCCTAACTACTCCCCTGCTGGCCCAATTGCTTCCATCTGTCCTCCCCTGCCAGCCTGGTCAAATCCCAACTGGCCCCCCCCTGCAGGCCTGGTCACCCCTAACTTCCCTCTCCTCCTGGCCTGTTTGCCCACAACTGCCATCCCCTGCCTACATCGGGCCAGCCATCTTGTGCCCACATTGCGGTGGCCATTTTGTGTGAGGGTGACAGTCAATTTGCACATTACCTCTTTATTATATAGGATGTTATTTTAAACTTTAGCTCAGAAAAAGCTTTGTTCTTTTAAAAACACTTTTACTGAATTCCTTGAACTTCTTTCTATTCCAGCTTGAAATGAAAAAATGTAAGCAGTATGAAATTTATTTCTAGATTTATTATAAAACATTATTAAGGATGTCATCAAAATTATATTTCCTTTATGAGGATTCATAGGAGAAACTTTAGACAGATTTATCACACAATTGCTTTCCTTGTTAATCAGAAAGCTTGAAACAAAATCTAACCTTTCCTAGCTGACTCATGGTTATTAACAGTTTTAGTTATTTTGCAGAAATATGATTATGTCCTGAGGCCTAATGAGTTGCAAAGAAATATTTGGCCCAACAGTGAGGCAAGATTACTTCTGAAGTTAATAAAATCATTTCTGTTGAGAGGAAAGCTGGGAATAGATAAATGAAAAATTTATTATGCTGAGATGATCTGTAGGAAAACAGTCAGTAAAATCCCAATATTGTGGTAAGTATGCAGAAATTCTCTTCATAAGAAGTTTAGCTAGGCTGTGTTGTTCCAATTACATTTGAAGTATTTGTATGGCACTTACTTGGGGCCATTGCACATGGCATGTAGGGTGTGTTCTGTACTATTGTAACTGCTCCATTTTTAGAATCCAGGGAATAGGTAGTGTCCCTTAAAATTGTTCAGGAGAGTCTTCACGATCTTACATGTGGCCTTTTGTTTATAATGTACTGAAATCCATGTGTTTTACAAGATTACTCTCATATAAGAAAGAGAGAAAAGTTTGTGATGTAAAGCCCAATCGCTATTATGTAGCTGCTTATTCATAGGACATTTAGTATTAAATAATAACAACTGCTTACAAAGTACACTTTCTATACAAATTACTGTTGCTTAAAAGTGCATTCCATTGCCCTTAAAAAGAGCTAATGTAAGTTTATATGAAGAAGTGAAAATTAAATGTCTGTGTAAATATAGTAGTTTATCACTGGAGAAAACCACATTTTGCCCTTGGAGTTATTGCAACTCCTTGTCAACAGTGAGTGAAGTACAAGTGGACAAATTGGCTTTAAATCTTGATAGATACATGTCTTTGGAACACAATATACTGAGTTATGAAAATGACACTGATAAGAGATGGAGCCTTTTGTTTGTCATATTTACCATGTTTCTTGGTCGCCTGCAATTCACCAATCCCTCTAAAATGTGATTAGAAAAAGTGGTAGCTGTAATTAAATGGAAAAGTACATGTGGAATACAAGTTTAAAGCGATGAATAAAGTGACCCTTGCTTCTTCATAACCTCTAAAGTAGTTTATTTCCCCCAAATCATAAATCATAGTTTTCCATTTCATATTCCTATAGCCACTTCACATATTGCACATAAAATAGCCAGCTTGAGGTTAAGCAAATAGTCTCACATTGACTCTAACAGTTTATCAATGCATAAATCATGAACTATGAGAATCTTTGTATTGTTTTTTTTTTTTAACATAGTCTCATACTGATAATCAATTAATGAGTTTTTAATGACTAGTTTTACATACTAGCATCAGTTGATGTCTTTTTGGTGGCACCAGTGAAATACTGTATATATTTTAAAATGTATATACCAATATATGTTTGCAAGTTCTTTATTCAGCGTACCATGGTGGGCAGTTTACTGGTCTGAATGTTTAATTTCTAATGTTTAGGTCGAATGACAATTCTGTTTGGCGCTCTCATCTCTGGCAGGTGCTATGCTCATTCCATAGTGGCTTCGTCTCATAATTTAAGGGAATATTGATTTACTGTCTCACTGGGTTGAATGTATCTGGCATTATACATGCCAAATGATGCAAATTTTTCAGCTCCTGAAGTTACTTGATAGATCACCGGAACTAAAAAAGTCCCCCAGGTCTTTCTTCTGTCTTTCAGAGCTTACGATGGAAAGAATTTACAGCGTACCAAACAACTTGTGCCATAGAGGAACATTTAGTTACTGAGCCACAAGGCTAGCTCGCTATTTTTCACTCTCTAAATATCAGCAACATTTTTCATTTCAAGGTGGACTCTAAACTTAGTCTTGTGGAAATTGTGTCCATGATTTGGACATTTATGCAGTACTTCTCAGCAGACTTGGGAAGAAAGAGGAAATTCAAACTTGTATATCCACAAATTAAGGCAAAGATATTTTCCTTCAATTATCGTGATAAATATGTGGATAACTTTAGAAAGAAATAGCCCTGTTGTTAAGAATGGAAAATCCTGGATTTCCAAGATAAAGGAAATCACTGCCCATGAGGTCAGGTACCTAAGTTCTGTGCCTGACTCTGCATCTAGCTATTAATTAATTTTAGGAAATATAGCCCCTTTGGATCTAAATTTCTTTCCTGTAGTTTTCTTCTAGCCCTCACACTTGAATTTGGGACAGATAATTTCAACGGCTCCTTCAGGTTCTGATATTCTGTATTTTGTTGTTTTTTTTAATTGTTGACAATATTACAGGTGCCCCCATTTTTCCCAAACCCCACTTTGCCCACCTCCACCCAAGCCCCAAGCCCTCTGCTAATCTTATATAATAAAAGGCTAATATGCAAATTGACCAAACAGCGGAACGACGAGTCACTATGACACACACTCACCACCAGGGGGCACACACAATGCAGGACTTTCCCCCCAGTGGTCAGTGCACTCCCACAGGGGGAGCTCTGCTCAGCCAGGAGCCAGGCTCACGGCTGGTGAGCACAGCAGCAGTCTGACTAAAGTCTGACTACAAAAGGGTGCAGGAAGGTTAAGGGACCCCACCCCCTGAGTGCACGAATCTTGTGCACCAGGCCTCTAGTATTCTATATTTTTTAAAATTCTTTTTAGAGATTTATTTTCAATCAATGTTAATTTTCTACAGATAACTTTAGTGTTGTATCCATTTGTGAATAATGTCATATCAGCACATACTTTCTCTTTGGAAACATTGTCCTCTAGTTAAGTTTATTTCTTTTTTATTTAAATTCTTTATTGTTTAAAGTCTTACATGCTTCCTTTTCCCCCCATTGATCTCTGCCCAGCCTTTTCCACCCCTCAGCACATGTCTTCACTCCACTACAGTCTGTGTCCATGGGTTATGCTTATATGCATGCATACAAGTCCTTTGGTTGATACCTCTTCCCTCCTCCCCTGCCTTCCCTCTGAGGTTGGACAGTTTGTTTGATGCTGCTTCTCTGTCTCTGGATCTATTTGGTTCATCATTTATGTTGTTCATTATAGTCCACAAATGAGTGAGATCATGTGATATTTGTCTTTCCTAACTGGCTTACTTCACTTAGCATAATGTTCTCCAGATCCATCCATGCTGTTGCAAATGGTAAGAAAGCCTTATTTTTTAAAGGAGCATAGTATTCCATTGTGTAGATGTACCACAGTTTTTTAATCCACTCATCTGCTGTTGGGCACTTGGGCTTTTTCCAAATCTTAGCTATTGTAAATTGTGCTGCTATGAACATAGGGGTGCATATATCCTTTCTGATTGGTGTTTATGTTTTCTTGGGATATATTCCTAGAAGTGGAATCACTGGGTCAAATGGGAGTTACACTTTTAGTTTATTGAGGAAACTCCATACTATTCTCCATAGTGGTGCACCAGTCTGCATTCCCACCAGCAGGGCAGAGGGTTCCTTTTCTCCACATCCTTGCCAGCACGTGTCCTTGATTGATTTGTTGATGATAGCCATTCTGACAGGTGTGCAGTGGTACCTCATAGTTGTTTTGATTTGCATCCCTTGGAGGATTAGTGACTTTGAACATGTTTTCATATGTCTTTTGGCTTTCTGTGTGTCTTCTTTCGAAAAGTGTCTAGGACCTGTGCCCATTTTTTGATTGGGTTGTTTATTTTCCTGTTGCTAAGTTGTAGGAGTTCCCTATAAATTTTGGATATTGAACTCTTATCCTATGAATAAAAGAGTAATATGCAAATTAGGCATCACCCCATCACAAAGATGGCCACTCTCAAAGCCACAAGATGGCGGCACCCAGTCGGGCTCAGCCCTGCCACTGAGGTGGTCAGGCCTGTTAGCCAGGCAGGTGGTGGGGGAGGCAGTGGGCCTGAGAGGCAGAACAGGTGATCAGAGAGGGCTAGAGATCCCCTGACCAGGCCAGAGGCCTTCACCACAGGCCTCAGGCATGGGCAAGGGCAGAGCTGGTGATCACAGGGGGCAGGGGAGAAGCTGGTTGTCATAGGGGTATTAGGGTGCCCTACTCAGGCATAAGGCCTGGGAAGAGGCTGCCAAGGGGGCAAGGGCAGAGCCAGCGAAGGCAGGGGACAGGATCAGAGCCAGTGATCATAGAGGCTTGGGCTCTGTGAAGCCAGCAATCGGAGGGTCTTAGGGATCCCCTGCCCAGGCCTGCAGCCCTAGGCAGAGGTGACAGGCCTGGGCAGGGGTGGAGCTGGTGATCAAAGTGAACTATAGAGGAAACACCTTTTCTGACCACTCATTGGCTAAGCTCCCTGTATGCCACTGGTAATATTCTTAGTAACTTGGGTAATAGAAATCCCTAAAGGCGATCTAGGGTTTTTCCACCACACTCCGGGAGATAAAAAAATGAAAGTACACTGCTGGAGGGCTAAGACATATCATATCCCACCCTAGCTGGTTTGGCTCAGTGCATAATGCCTCAGCCTACTGACTGCAGGGTCTGGGTTCAATTCTGACCAAGGGCATGTACCTAATTGTAGTCTCCTCCCAGGCTGGGGCCCAGATAAGAGCTCATGCAGGAGGCAATAAATCAAAGTGTTCCTCTCACTTTGATGTTTCTCTCTGTTTTTCCCTTCTCTTCCACATTCTCTAAAAATCAATGGAAACATATCCTCAGGTGAGGATAAAAAAAAAGAAAAGAAAGAAAGGTCATATCCTATGAAAGACATATCTTGAAAATGCCTAAAGAAAGTTGTCATTTTTTCATGGTGAAGGGACTGGAGTCCATGTTGATGAAGACACCTTGGTGGCTGTGCTGACTGTCATTGGCTGTAACAGGAGAGTGATGGGGCTGATGGCTTTCCCTGATTAGCCTGGTTGCCTCCCACAAAGGGAGGCCAGACTTTGGCTAAGGCCTGCTCCCGAAAGGGAGCAGCAAGTGGGCCTAAGCCATTAGTAGGACACCCCCTGAGGGCTCCCAATGTGTGAGAGGGGGCAGGCTGGGCTGAGGACGGCCCCCCGCCCAGTGCATGCATTTTGTGCACCGAGCCCCTAGTCTAATCTAATAAAAGAGTAATATGCAAATTAACCATCACTCAGAGACACCTAAGCCATGCCCACCAGCCAAGTGATGCCCACCAGCCAATCAGAGTGGCTATATGCAAATTAACCCAGCCAAGATGGCGGCTGGCAGCTATGGAGCTAGCGCAAACAGGAGGCTTCTGTTGCACCAGAGATGGAGTTGAAACTGCTTGCCCAGGCCAGCCAGGCTTCTGCTCAAGGCAACAATGTTTCAATTATAGAAGCCACAGAGCTGAAGCAAACAGGAGGCTTTGTTGCCTGACTAGGCCTCCACTCAAGGCAACAAAGTTTCAAGTATAGATGATAAATAAACCCCAGAAACGGGATTCCAGGCAGCCTTCCTGGGACGTTAGGTCAATGGGAGCTGTGGGCAGCCTGAAAACAGCCCTCAGCCCCTCACCCAGACTGGCTAGGCATGCCAGCAGGTGGATATCCCCCAAGGGATCCCAGATTGCAAGAGGGCACAGGCCAGGCTGAGGGACATCGCCCACCCCCTGAGAGCACAAATTTTTGTGCACTGGGCCCCTAGTCCTATATATAAAATATAATATGCCAAGTGTCCTGTCATCCAGTCATCTGTTCAACCAATCAAAGCATTATATGCTAATGATATGCTAAGGCTGCTCAACTGCTCACTATGACATGCACTGACCACCAGGGGGCAGATACTCCAATCTGTAGGTTAGTTTGCTGCTGGAGTCTGGTCGATCAGGACTGAGAAAGATGGACTGGACATACCCTGGAGCCCTCCCATGGTCCCTCCCCAACTGGCCAACCTCCTGTGTCCCTCCCCAGCCCCGATTGTGCACCAGTGGGGTCCCTCAGTCTGGCAGGAGCCCTCTCACAATCTGGGCTGTGGGATCCCACCCCCCTGAGTACATGAATTTCGTGTACTGGGCCTCTCATTGAATATAATATTGGCAAATATATTCTCCCATGCAGTGGGCTCTCTTGTTTTATTGATGGCTTCTTTTGCTGTGCAGAAACTTTTTATTTTAATGTAGTCCCATTTTTTATTTTCTCCTTAGTTCCATTGCCCTAGGAGCTGTATTGGTAAAGATATTGCTGCCACTTAAGTTTGAAATTTTTCTGCCTATGTATTCCTTCAAGATTTCTGTGGTTTCCAGTCTTATGTTTAAGTCCTTTATCCATTGTGAGTTTATTTTTGTGTATGGTGTAAGTTGGTGGTCTCATTTCATAATTTTGCATGTATCTGTCCAATTTTCCCATCATTTACTGAAGAGACTGTCTTGACTCCTTTGTATGTTCTTGCCTCCTTTGTCAAATATTAATTGAGCATAATGACTTGGGTCAATTTCTGGGTTGTCTGTTCTGTTCCATTTGTCTGTATGTCTGTTCTTGTGCCAGTAGCAGGCAGTTTTGAGAACAGTGTCTTTGTATTATAGCTTGCTATCTGATAAGTAACATTTTACAAGGTATTTAAATGTTTCTAAATTCTCTTGGCATTAGATGAGACATATAGAAATTCTTTTCTGGATTTCCCCATATATTCTTCTGATTTAATTGACAGCAAATTAACTCTATAAATTAAATATTATATTGAAACATAACATATATTAAATGTGACAATTAAATATGTTAAGCTTAAATTATTTTTTAGAGTAAAAAATTACAACATGAATTCTTCACCTGTTACAAAGTAGAAAATTATAATTACTCCAGAGACTCTCCTTCCACTCAAAGTTAGCCATCATCCCAATTTTTATCACTGTGGATTAAATTTATCTTTTCTGAACTTTATCATGTGAAATCATACAGTATATGTTTTTGTATGTTGGGCTTTTTTCATTCAAAATTACATTTCTGAGATTTACCCATATTGCTGCTGGGTTAGTAGTCCATTTGTTTTTATCCTATATAATAAAAGGGTAATATGCATATAGACCCTAATGGCAGAATGACCAGGAATGACTGGTCACTATGAGGCATATTGACCACCAAGGGTCAGATGCTTAATGCAAGAGCTGCCCCCTGGTGGTCATTGCTCTCCTACAGGGGGATCTCTGCTCAACTACAGATGGCTGATGGCTGTGAGTAGAGCAGTGATGGCAGGAACATCTCCCACTTCCTTGGTAGCTATAAGGATGTCCAACTCTGGCTTATGGGGAGCAAGTGGGCCTAACCCATCAGTCAGACATCCCCCGAGGGCTCATGGGATGACAAAGGGATGCCTGACTTCTAGCTTAGGCCTGATCTCCCGTGCAGCGGGCATAAGCCGGCAGGTGGACATCTCCCAAGGTGTCTGGACTGCGAGAGGGCACATGCCAGACTAAGGGACCACCCGAGTGCACAAATTTTTATGCACTAGGCCTCTAGTTAATATATATTATTTTATTCTGTTGAATGAATATATCAGTTTATTTATCTTATTGACAGGCATTGATTATTTCTATGAATATTATTGCTCTGATTATTTATATACAGATATTTTAGTAAATATTTATATGAATTTGCAGGAGATATATACCTAGAGTATAATTTTTAGGTTATATTATATTCATATTTTCAGCTTTACTAGACTTCAACAAGTTTTCCAAAATGGGTGTTCTGATTTAAATATCCAGCAGCAATATATTATAGTTCCAGTAATAATACTTGTTTATAAAGGCTTGATATTGTCAGAATGTTTAATATTAGCCATTGTGGTGGGTGAATGGTGTTTTCTTTTTTCTGGATGGCTAATGTGTTTATCAACTTTTTATACATTTACTAGGCATATTTTTAAATGTAACTTGTGAGTCAGGGAAGCCAACTTTTATCAGTGGATTTGCAGTATAATGGTTGGCTCTATGATAGTTTATCTTAACTAATAAAAGCATAATATTGAAATTAACCGTTTCTCCGGGATGGGGGTAAGCCACGCCCACCAGCCAATCAGAGTGGCTGCATGCAAATTGACCCAGCCAAGATGGTGGCTGGCAGTCACGGAGACAGCAGCGGCTCAGGCGGTCTGGCACGGCCAGGTGCAGCGCAGGCCATTGGAGGCGGCTGGGGAGGCAGCGTGGAAGACAGGACCAGGGGGCCACGAGACACCAGGACCAGGGGGCACGGTGAGCCAAAGGCATCGGGACCCCCCAGCCAACGACCTGGCCGGGCCTTGGCTGGGGCAGTGGTTGTGGAAGACGGGAGGAGGAGGCCCAGTGGTGGCCCCTGCTGGGGCGGTGGCTACAGACCATGGAACCAGGGGGCGTAGGAAGGCAGAGGCATCAGGGACCCCCCAGCCACCACCCCAGCCGGGCCTCGGCTGGGGCAGTGGCTGTGGAAGACGGGATGAGGGGTTGCAGAGAGCAGAGACATTGGGGATCCCCAGCCAGCACCTAGGCTGGGCCTGGCGGAAGACAGGACAAGGGGGTAGGGCAAGCCAGAAGTATCAGGGACCCCCCAGCCACTGCCCGGGCTGGGCCTCGGCTGGGGCAGTGGCTGCGGAAGACAGGATGAGGGGGCGTGGTGAGCCAGAAGTATCAGCGATCCTCCAGCCACCACCCTGGGCTGGGCCTAGGCTTCGGCAGTGACTGCGGAAGATGGGAGGAGGGGGTGTGGTGAGCAGAGGCATGGAGACCCCCAGCCAGCGCCTAGGCTGGGCCTTGGCTGGGGTAGTGGTTGTGGAAAACAGGATGAGGGGGCGCAGTGGTGGCCGTGCCTAGGCTGGGGCAGTGGCTGCAGACCATGGAACCAGGGGGTGTGGGAATGCAGAGGCATCAGGCACCCCCCCCCCCCAGCCACTGCCTCGGCCTGACCTTGGCCTGGGCAGCAGCTGCAGAGGACGGGACCAGGGGGCCAGAGAGCCAGAGGTATCGGGGAGCCCCCAGGCACCGCCCTGGCAAGCCTCACCTGGGGCAGTGGCTAGGGAAGACAGGATGAGGGGGCTGGTGAGCCAGAGGCATCGGGGACCCCCCAGCCACCGCCCAGGCCAGGCCTCGGCTGGGGCAGTGGATGTGGAAGACGGGACGAGGGGGCACGGTGAGCAGAGGCATTGGGGAGCCCCGAGCCACCGGGACCAGTGGGCACGGTGAGCCAGAGGCTTGGGGACCCTCCAGCCACTGCCTGGGCCAAGCCTCGGCTGGGGCAGGGGCTGCAGATGATGGGACCAGAGGGCATGGCAAGGCAGAACCATTGGGGAGCCTCCAACTGCCCTCGGCCAGGGTGGTGGCTAAGGAGGAGGGGACAGGGGCACCAGCCAGCCATCGGGGACCCCACAGGAAGCACCCAGAAGGGCCTGCTTGCCCATCCCTGTGGTGTGGAGCAGACAGGCCTGGCAGAGAGCAGAGAACCACATGGAGTGGGCCCAAGCCATGAGTAGCACATCTCCTGAGGGCCCCCAAATTGGATAGGGTGCAGGTCCGCCTGAGGGACCTCCCAGTCTGCCTTCCCCCTCCCCCACCTAGCCGTGCACGAATTTCGTGCACCGGGCCCCTAGTATTACTATAAGATAAGCTGTCAAATGAGTTTCATTGCTCTTATTTAAAGTGTCATGAAATCATGTGACTCAAAAGTTCCCCTATCCCAATCATTCAATGTCCCTGACAGATTATGATATCTGTACTATTTTTGAAGCAGCTCATTCAATTTTGGGAGAGCTCAGATTGTTATAAAACAATTTCTTATTGATTCTAATTGACATTCATATAATTTTGGTCTGATGACCCAAATGTTTTTTGAGAAACACAGAATAAATTGATGCTCTTTCCCATCTGTCAAACCTTTGTGTATTTGAGCAGCATTATTTTCCTTCTTTCCTTAGGTTCTATGTGTGAAGAGTAAATCTACTTTTCACAACCATTTCACATTTGTCTTGCTTGCTAGACCATTCAATCTTCTATACATATTTCTATGGACGTACATGAATTTGTCATTGACTTTGTAAATCTGTGATGTCCAAAATTGCATTTAGTTTTCTATGTATTATCCTGAAATGCTGAATTGCAACCACTATAATCTATAAACAATTATTAATTTTCAAGGTTGAATAAGTACTATAATTAACGGGAAGCAGCTCTGCTATCAAGGGAAAGTATTCTATAGAAATGCTAGTCATGGTTTGATTTAATAAAGAGCCAAGAACATAGCCCATTTTTACAATAAAGCATATAAGTGAGTAGTAAATGAAGATGGTCATTGAAAACACAAGTATGTATTGGTGTTTGCAATCATTCATTTTGCATTAGACAGTTTGCAGTCTTAAAATATGTGGATATTAATTTTAGGTAAATGACCTTTTTCTTTTCTTTGAGAAGCTAGTTTTGTATATGTAACATGAAGAAAACATGAAATTGAGTAAAAATACTGGCTCATTTGAGTATAATATATGTGACTTAGCTCTAAAGTTAGGTGTTATTTCTTTTATTTGCTGAACTCATCCTGTGGCAGGTTCTAGTCATTACATATCGTTTCAGTAAATCTTCACAATGCAAGTAATGCAGTATTATAGGAGAAAATGGATGTCAGAGAGGATAAGTAACTTGCACAAAATCACATTGAAAGTAATCAATAGAATAAAGTTTGAGTTAAGGATTTTTAAATTCTAATACCCATGCTCTTTCATCCAAATTTTGTTCTCTGGCCCATGCACTGTTTATGCATTGTATTACTTTTCTAGAGATGCTATACAGATACCAAAAAATGGATGGCTTAACACAAGAGGAATTTCTTTTTTCATAATCTGGAGGCTAGAAGTCCAAAATTGAGGTGTTTAGAATGTTTATTCCTACAGAAGACTTGGAGAGAGATTCTGTTGCATGCTTCTCTTCTATCTTCTGGTGGTGGTTGTAAATCTTTTATATTCCTGGCTTATAGATGTATCAGCCTGTTCTCTGAGTCTGTCTTCACATGGCATTCTGTCTGTGACTAACTTTCTTCTTATAAGGACACTAGAGGCCTGATGCATGAAATTCATGCAAGGGGCTTGGCCCTTGCTGTGGTGGCGGCTGCTGCTGCCTCGGTCCCCATCACCCCGGCTTCTTCTGGAAGGTTATCTGGAAGGGTGTCTGGTCTAATTAGCATATTACACTATTATTATTATAGATTAGTCATGGCATTTAGGGTCCACCTTGATCCATTATGACTTTGACTTAACTTGATTACTTCTGTAAAGACCCTTTTTCAAATAAGTTCACATACACAGGTTTCAGGAGTTAGGACTTCCGCAGATCTATTTAGGAGATACAATTCAGTCTGTGACCTACACATACAGGAAAATCCATAATACACACTTGTCTGCATTTGGATATAGGTAGCATGGAACAACAAAATGTCATTATTAATACCAGATATTTATAAAGTAAAAAATGGGTTTTGGTAATTAACATTCCCAATAAATGTGTCTAGGTAGTAATCATAGATGTACTGCAATTGCCAGTGTTAAGAGAATAAACCAAAATTATTTTTAACAATTTGAAAGTTCCAAAAGTGAATTTTGAAGTTTCACAAAATTACAATTATGGAATTATCAGTTCTAAAATAAATACTAAGTCTTTTCTAATTTAAAATAACTATACTCTAACATAAAATTTATTATCATTTTTAAGACAAAGTCTTTATAGATAATTGCCCATGAAGAGTGACTTAAAAGTCATGGCTTCTAAGTGTCATCAAATTATTTTACTTATGTGTAAGATATACTTTTGAAAAATAAACCAAGATGGAAACAGCCTTTGAAAACAAAGCACAAATATGTGTTTGTGGATGGAGGTCTGAGTTATCTGCCCTGGCAGAGCTGTAGCCACCATTCCTTTTGTTCTTTATAAAAAAGAAAAAACTAGAGACCCAGTGCACAAATTTGTGCACCAGTGGGGTCCCTCAACCTGGCCTGTGGGATTGCACCAAAACCAGCTCTCCAACATCCCCCAAGTGGTCCTGGATTGTGAGAGGGTTCAGGCCAGACTGAGGGACCCACCGGTGCAGTCAGGGCCCAGGAGGGATGTGGGAAGTTGGTCAGCTGTGGAGGGGCCGCAGGAGGGCTCCAGGACATGTCCAGCCCATCTCATTCAGTCCCAATTGGCCAGACCCCAGCAGCAAGCTAACCTACTGTTCAGAGTGTCTACCCCCTGGTGGTCCGTGCACGTCATAGTGAGCAGTTGAGCAGCCTTAATATAGCATTAACATATTAGAGGTCCGGTCCATAATTTTGTGCATGGGTGGTGTCCCTCTGGGTGGCCTGCAGGGATTGGGCCAAAACCCACCATCCAACTCCACTTTCAGCTCCTACTTGCCTCTCCCGCTCATTCTGGCCACACTGTGTTGCTGTGGGCTTGTGCCCAATCAGTTCTGACCAGGTGAGGCTCGTGCTGCCACAGCAGCACTTGCCAGCCATGAGCCCTGCATCTGGTGCCCTCTGAAGGGGAGTGGTCTGTGGGATAGAGCTGAAACGAGCTGTCCAACATCTCCTGAGGGGTCTTGAATTGTGAGAGGGCACAGGCCAGGCTGAGGGGCCCCAACGGTGCACAATTGGACTGGGGAAGGGCCAAGGGAGGGCTCCAGGATGTGTCCAGTCCATCTCATTCAGTTCTGATGAGCTTGACCCCAGCAGCTAACCTACTGGTTGGAGCATCTGCCCCCTTGAAGTCAGTGCATGTCATAGCGAGTGGTCGACCAATTGACTGTCTATCCCCCGGTGGTCAATTCATGTCATAGCAAATGGTTGAATAGCCTTAGCATATCATTAGCATATTATGCTTTGATTGGTTGTTCATTCATTCTGAATTTTGGTCTATTTGAATATTACCCTTTTATTGTATAGGATTACTCTTTGATTGGTTGAACAGATGATCAGATGTCCAGACGACTGGACACTTAGCATATTATATAGGATGATTAATTATGGTTAAAAACACATAGCATAAAATTGACTATTTTAATCATATTTAAGTGTACTGTTAAGTAGTGTTAAATATATTCACACTAGAGGCCTGGTGAGTGAAATTTGTGCAAGGAGGAGAGTCTCTCAACCCAGTCTGCACCCTCTCCAATCTGGGATTGCTGGCTCATCACCGATTGCCTGTCTGCCTGCCTGATTGCTCCTAACTGCTTCTGCCTGCCATCCTGATCACCCCCTAATTTCTCCCCTGCCAGCCTCTCCCCTGCTGAGACCTGCCTCCTCCCCCAGGACCCATCTCCTCCACATGAGGTAGGGGAGATGCTGGGACCAGCCTCCTCCACACACTGCGCAGAGCTGTGGGATCCCCAGGCCTCATTACGCGGAGCGGCCACTGGGCCCCGCATCCACTGTGCATGTGGCCATCTTGTGGCAGCCATCTTGTGGTGGCCATCTTGTGATGACATTGCGCGGGGGTATTGAATGAGGGCGTTTCACCACGTAGACTTTTATTATATAGGATGAGGGTATCACATGAAGGCGTGATGCCACCTAGGCTTTTATTATATATGATTGTTGTATCACATATCTCTAACTTTTTCATTTGGCAAAACTAAAACTCGATATCATTTGAAAAACAACTCCCCACTTTCTCCACACCTCAGCCAGTGACAATCATTATTCTACACTCTGTTTCTATCAGTTTAACTACTTTAGATACTTCATATAAGTGAAATCATACAGTATTTGTCCTTTTGTGAGTTTCTTATTTCACTAGCATAAGGTCCTTAAAGTTCATTCATACAGCAGCATGTGAGAGGACTTTATTCTTTTTTAAGACATCATACTACCCCATTATATGTATAAACTGCATACTCTTTATACATCCTTCTGTCCATGGGTATAAGGATTGCTTCCACCTCCTGGCTATTTTGATTAGTGCTGCTATGAACATACTTGTGCAAATATCTATTAGAATTATCTGGTATATGTATATACATTACCTAAGTTCTAATTTGAGGATGTTAGAAACTTCCTTATTGATTAAGGTAAGCTAAGAGTCAACTATGATTCAGATGCTTTCTATTCTTTAGTGACTCTGCTGCCTCAATGCATTTCAATGTCCAGGTTTCTTCTCTCCAATACTAGAAAATAATTAAACTTTGGTACTCTACCTTCCAGCCTTGGAATATAGCCATTTATGTGAAAAATCTAAAAGTATAACAGGGCTGAAAATGCCAACAAAAATCTGTTTATCTACTCAAAGGCACTTTGCCAAAAGATGTATAGGAGCTTTACTGATTCAATTAACATTTAGTTCCTATTTATTGAGGGTGTTCTATGGGTCAAACTATCTATTGTTTAGGAATGGACCAGTTAGTCTATTAGAAAAAAGAAATCCCTGCCATTCTGGAGCTTGTATGTCCTTGAGTATATAAGTAAATATGACAGTGATGATGATGGTACTGGTGATGATGACAATGATGATGATGACAATGACAATAATGATGATATATCTGAGTATCATATTTCAGGAAGAAATACTAATGAGAAAAATAGAGCAAATGAAAAGAATAGGAAGTGTCAGAGAGCATGATTTTATATGAGGCAGCTAACAAAAAGTCTAACAGGTGACTTTAGAGTAAAGATCTAAAGGAGATCAGAGTGGGCCATCTATAATAATAAAAGAGTAATATGCTAATTAGACTGGACAGCTGAACAACCTTCCGAATGTCATTCCAGACGTCCTTACAGATGAAGCCTCCATTGCAGGGCTGAAGCAGAGGCAGTTAGGGGCAATCAGGCAGGCAGGTAAGCAATTAGGTGTGATCAGTCAGGCAAGCTGAGTGGTTAAGGGTGATCAGGCAGGCAGGTGAACAGTTAGAGGTGATTAGGCAGGCATGCAGAGTGATTAAGGGTGATCAGGCAGGTAGAGTGGTTAGGGGCAATCAGGCAGGCAGGCAGGTGAACAGTTAGGAGCCAGCAGTCTGAGATTGTGAGAGGAATGGATCACGCCTAAACAAGCAGTCGGACATCCCCTGAGGGGTCTTAGATTATGAGAGGATGCAAGGCAGGATGAGGTACCCACCCAACCCCCCATGTAAGAATTTCATGCATCAGGCCTCTAGTGGTAAGATAAGCTTAGTGAAGAGGTCACGATGACTCAAACAGAGGGGTGAGAAGAGAATGAAAAAGGAAGGGAATGGAAGCAATAAAGTCAGATAGTCATGGGACTTGTAGGTCATTTAAAGACTCTGGCTTGTTGTTGATTTAAATTCTCTGGTTTGCTCCATGAGTGAAATGGGAAACTATCGTGCACTGTGACTAGAGTAGTGTGACACTGTCTGATAAACCCTTTCACACAATAACTCTGGCTGTTGTATAGATTAGGTCACTTTAAAGGATTGTCAGTCTAAGTTCATCATGTGTGGATTATTATTTACTAGAGGCCTGGTGCATGAAATTTGTGCACTGGGAGGGGGAGAGGGGTGTCCCTCAGCCCAACTTGCACCCTCTCCAATCTGGGACATCCCTCTCACAATCCAGGATTGCTGGCTCCCAGCTCCCAACTGCTCACCTGCCTACCTGATTGCACCCTAACCACTCCCCTGCCAGCCTGATCATCCCCTAACCACTCCCCTGCCAGCCTGATCAATGCCTAACTGCTCCCCTGCCAGCCCATTTGTTCCCAACTGCCCTCCCCTGCATATTCCCTCTTTATTAGGGTTTTTTTCTTTAACATATTGGACGCTGTAACTGCCATGGTCTTGACAAACCAATAAAAATGTAAACCCAAACTAAAAGTGTCATGAAACAAACTCCTTAAACAGGAATTTCATAAGACATTGGAGAGGTGATATCATGTGGTTGTTTCCTCTTTTTTTCACTTTTATTTCTTTTGATGTTTCATCTTTTGTCCTTTCTTTTCTCCTTTCATTCCTTTTTTCTGTCCTCTCTTTCTCTTAACTTTTCTGTTGGTAGAATCATCAGTACTTGAATCTGTCTCACTTCCAGAAGATGAAGGTGGAAACACACTGTCATCTGAAGAAAAAGATGATCTATGTTGGGATCAGCGGTGTTTCTGGTTTTGCTCTTTTTCCCTGTTTGTTTGTCATTTCTGCCAGCCCCAGCATTTACAGGACTTGTGTGGGGGCGTTTACTATTCATGTCTACAAAACCTACCTTCTTGGTAAAAACTGTAGGGGAAAAGACCTTCCTGGGTGAGCTCAAGCCTGGCCTGAAGTGCTGAGGAACCAGGGTGGGGAGAACCTACCATCACCGCTGCGGACCCTGACCTCCGGACCTCTGGGTACTCTCTAGTAATGAAACTGCAATGTAGCAGTTTGCCTTCAGAAATTAGTTGTAAGTTACTTCTGATGTGAAACCCTACATCAGACATTTCCTTTGTGGTTTGTAAAATTTTAAACAAAACCCATTTACCTCCCTAATCTGGTCACAAGTTTCTGCCCAATGGGAGAGTTGTGCTGGGCAGCATTGCTCAGATACCCCCCGTTCCCCCCCACTTCAATCACTCAGCTGGGGGTGAGGGAAGTTCCGAGGCAGACTCCGTGAGGCTGCTGGTGGGACAGGATCACTGGCTGGGGGAGAGGATGCTTCTGAGGCTGAGACCCTGAGGCTGCAGGTGTGTGTGTGTGTGTGTGTGTGTGTGTGTGTGTGTGTGTGTGTGTGATTACTCACTGGGGACACAAAGGTTCCAAGGCTGAGACCCAGAGGCTGCCACTGGGAGGGGAATGCTCCATGGGGGTGCAGGCGCTTCTGCACCTGAGATCCTAAGGCTGCAGGTGTGTGTGTGTGGGAGATCACTCGGTGGGGAGTGAATTTGTTTTTTTGTTTTTGTTTTATAAAGGGTTAGGAGGGCCTCTGGGCAGAATTCCACCAGGCCCCTCATGCTGCTCACTCTCAGTGGCTTCCCCCCCCCAGGACTAGGGGACTCCAGCAAGGCTGAAAGGACTGGGTGCCACCATCTTGTGGCTATGGTTGCCACCATCTCTGTTGCGGAGTGATGGTTAATTTGCATATCACTCTCTTATTAGATAGGATTTCAGTGAAAGAAAAGAAGACATTTTGACATATGAGAATTAGGCCAACAGCATGCTTTCTGCTGGAGGAATTTCAACACATATCAATCACCAAATACATTTTACAACTTTATGTTGGAATTGTTCAAGGTAAATTATGTAAATGATGTCATCCTCCTTCAAGAAGCAATTTAACTTTAATACAAATTCAGTTTTGTAATAGAAGTAAGAATAAATAGTATGGAGTTTGGAAAAAGGAACATTTAATTTAGGTTGTGGGGTCTGGGGTAGCTTCATAGATGGGCATACATATGAGTTAAACACAGAAAGCATAGTAGAACATTGGCAGATTAAAAAGATGGAAAGACAATCATTTTAAACCAAGGCACAGAAATGCCTTATTATTGAAGATGCTTAAAATGCACAAATACTGTAATAGTGAGCTTCCTTGTTTCAAGGGATAATGTTCTACTTTTACCCAAATGCCCTCCCACCTTTCCCATATATATTTCAACATAAAGGATTTCAACATAATACTGAAAAGGCAAGTGATTGGATTGATGAAGGAAAAGGGCTTATTTTTATACTATCACTAGAGGCCCGGTGCATGAAATTCATGGCCATCAGGGCCGAACAGGTTCCCTGCCTCCCCACCTCCCTGCCACCTCCTTCCCTTGCTTACTCAGCACCCTGCTGCCATCATAGGTCACCTGCCATGTTCTGTTTACTCCCTGGTTCACTGCATGTCAGAGCAAGCAATCAAACTCCTGTTCTCCTTGTCAAACTCCCAAGGGGACACTTTGCATATTAGCCATATATATGTGTGTGTATTAAATATATATATATATATATATATATATATATATATATATATTGCTAATATATATATTTAATTTTTGTTCTACCCCTTTCTTGTTTTAATGATTTCTGCTATGAATTCATATATATATACTAGAAGCCCAGTGCACCCAAGGTCCCTCAGCCCAGCCTGTGCCCTCTTGCAGTCTGGGACCTCTTTGGGGATGTCCATCTGCTGGCTTAGGCCCACTCCCTGGGGAATCAGGCCTAAGCTGGCAGTCAGACATCCTTAGTGCTGCTGAGGAGGTGGGAGAGGCCCCCACCACCACCACTGTGCTGGCAGCTGGCAGCCTGGCTTGTGACTGAGCAGAGCTCTCCCTGTGGGAGTGCACTGACCACCAGGGGGCAGCTTCTGCATTGAGCATCTGACCCCTGGTGCTGGTGTTCAGTGTGTGTCATAGTGACCAGTCATTCCCAGTTGTTCTGCTGTTAGGGTCAATTTGCGTATTACCCTTTTATTATATAGGATAGAGGCCTGATGCATGGGTGGGGGCCGGCTGGTTTGCCCTGAAGGGTGTCCCGGATCAGGGTGGGGTTCACGTTGGGGTGCCTGGACAGCTTGGGTGAGGGACTGAGGGCTGTTTTCAGGCTGGCCACTCCCTCGGATGACCCAAGCTCCCAGCCTCTCCTTTTTTTCTTTTTTTTTTTTTTTTGGGGGGGGGGGCATTTATTTATCTTCTATAATTGAAACTTTGTAACCTTGGAGAAGCTTGGCATCCTCCATTGCCAAGGGCAATCCAAGCCTCCTGCTCACTCCAGCTCTGTGGCTGCCACCATCTTAGTTGGGTTAATTTGCATACTTGCTCCTGATTGGCTGGTGGGTGTGGCTTGTGGGCATGGCTTGAGCCTAGCAGAGGGATAGTTAATTTGCATGTTTCTCTTTTATTATATAGGATATATATATATATATATAGAGAGAGAGAGAGATTTTTCTCTCCTCTCTACTTCCTATCTCCCTCTACTGTCTTTCTTTGTTTTTACTATTTTCTTCGACTCTTTCTCCTTTCACACTAAAATTCAATGCATAATGTGAATGTAATACATAAGTGTCTGCTGTTATTTATATTTATAATTGACCTTATCCTTTTTAAAAAAATGGTAAGCATTTTGTAAAATCTCTAATTTTTGTTTCCTCTGACTTAGCATACCCAGACAGGACAAGTTTCTCAATTTAGTTATATTTTAAGTGATATGCATTATTGATACTTAGCTAGATGCAGTTTTTTTTCAGATATGATTTAACTTTTGTTCTACCCCTTTCTTGTTTTAATGATTTCTGCTATGAATTCATAAGAATGCTGTAAATTTGCCCTACCTTTATTAAACAGTTCTTGAATATATAAAGTAAACTTCAAGGGATGGTTTGTCCATTTGATGACTTTTGAAAATAAGTATCCTATTTTTAAATTGATCATTTAGGGGGAAAGATACATAAAGAATATGTGAGGTTATTTCTAGTTCTAAAAAGAGACTGTTTAGGGTGGATGTGCTGCACAAATGGGTTCATGTAGTTAACTTTCATCCGAATTGCCATCCTCTACTTTATCCTATGAAATAGCTTGGTGAAGGAGAAAATGCTAATTAGGACACTTTTCAAGATTAATTTTTTATTTTCATTTTCAGAAAGTTAAGTGTTCACCACTTTCCATGTTAAATAAGGTTCCTTGCTTGGCTACTTAGGCTTTGCTACAGTAATTGCGTGCTCCCAGCAAATACTTGATGGTGGAGAAGACAAGTGCAAAACGCAATTTTTGTAACAGCCAACCAGAATAGTCTGTTCTGTTCCCAACAAATTAATGGATTTAACCTTGCAGCTTTAGCAGCGTTATTATGCAAATATTCTCTGAGTATTATGAAAGCCAACTGATTCTCTATAGAGAAAGTTGTTTCTTCCTGAGAATTCTAAGTGACTAGATAATTGACACATTGTATAACCATGTTAAGTGAAGAAAAAAATATTTTCAGTAAGTGTACAGTTATATTTTATGTTCCAATGTTTTCAGCAATTCACAGAGGCTTTTACTTAGAACAGTTGTATTTAGCACAGTAAATTCAAATGTCCACAGACAACCTACTAGAAAAGAAATAAATAAAAAAGTATCGTATGGCTCTTTATTTTGTATTATGTTGATTTTAGTTCTGGCAGAAATAAAAAATTCCTTCAGTATTGTTCAAATGTAGTGGTGTCAATCATGCCAAATGTCTTCAAAGCAATGTATTTGCTTTCTGATCCACGATGGAGTAGAGAGTCGTGCACTGATTATTTGATCAACTTGATAGCCACTCTGTTTTTTAAAGCTGATCTTAGATTGATACCACATATAAAACACTTACTGTTGAAAGTTCACTCTTGGTAATTGACCAATTATGAAGATCACTCAAAGTGCTCTTCACTGAATTGAAGTTCTGTGGCTAGTAAAGTCTTCGATGATTTAAAAATATTTAAAAAGAGAAAGTGTAAGAGTGGGAACACTGACACATTCATTGTGGTAAGACTCTAGTTCATCAATGGGGAAAATGATGGTCTTGAAAATTAGTTCAACCATTTTATATGAACAATTTGCATATATTATTTTTTGTTTTATTATAGCCAGTATTCACCATATGTGAGCTTTATATTATTAGAATATATATATATATATATATATATATATATATATATATATATATATTAAAAAGGCACCCCAAAGTGTTTGCAAAATGTTATGGAGATATACATATATTAGAGATTATAAGAACTGTGCCAATATAATTGAAAGACCATTAGATTTGAAACCTGAAGTCCTAGATTTCTGTACTTTAATTTTTTAATAAAACATCTTAAAGATCTCTTCTTAATGTATAAATAACAATGCCAGAGAACAGTTTTATATTGGGCTTTATATGTAGAAGAACCTTGTAAACATTAAATCACAAGAAAAAATATTATTATTCTTTGATGATATTGCTCTATATTTATGGTCTTTAAGTTTCAGTAAAAAAAAAAAATTACACACCATTTCATTTCAAGTTAATAATTCCAAATAAAATTTGCATTCTAAACAAAATATTTTTACATTTTTGTATCTTTTAAACTTTTTATTAAGTATTGTCACTATAGAAATATATTTACAAATACTAATAATGAATAAAATTTGATAAGTATAGCATCATCATTGCTTTATAAAAGCTCTGGTATATGTATTTGTCAAAATTCATGATTCATGGTTCAGTCATCATTTGTCATGCATACCCTTTATGCCAGTTATCTATACACCATTCTTTCTTTTCTATCTTTTAAAAATATCCTCATTGCTTTTGTGTACACTTTTATCTATGTAAATGCCTCTCCTCTGTTATATCTCTCTGTCTTCCCCTAGTCCTGCAGTCACTCTATACTAAATTTGTCACTTTTGGCTTTTAACCATCATGATTGACACATATGCATGTATCTGTAAATATATATTGTTTAGCATGCTTTTCGACTCTATAATCGTATTAAATTTCCTCTCTTAGGACTTACTCTTTCATTTAACATTATATCCCTTTGTCATTCATCGTAACTAATAAAAGCATAATATTGAAATTAACTGTTTCTCTGGGATGGGGTAAGCCACGCCCACCAGCCAATCAGAGTAGCGGTATGCAAATTATCCCAGCCAAGATGGCGGTGGCGGACACAGGGAGGCTTGCCTATGTCCGCTGCTGCCATCTGTTGCCTCCTGCAGGCCACACTGAAGCGGCAGGGTGGGGGTGGGAGGAGCGAGCCACCTGCAGCCCTGCACCTCCACGGGAAAGCAACCCATGGCGGCCACAGTGGACACAGTTGCCTCTCTGTGTCCGCCGCCTTCGCCATCTGTTGCCTTCCTGTAGGCCACACAGGAGGGGTGTAGTAGGGGGGCGGGAGGAGCGAGCCACGATCAATTTCAGGCAGCAGGGCTGCGAACCTGGGAAGGGGGGGCGTGGCCACCCACACCCACCCGGGAATCCCAGCTGCTACCCTGGCCTATGCTGGGCTGGGGCCATGGCTGCCAAGGAGGGGATGAGGGGGCTCGAGCCATCAAGGACCCCACAGGCATCGCCCAGCAGCACCTGCTTGCCCATCTCCGTAGTGTGGAGCAGACAGGCCCGGCAGAGAGCAGAGAACCAGGTGCAGTGGGTCCAAGCCATCAGTAGCACTTCTCCTGAGTGCTCCCGAATTGGATGAAGTCCAGGTCCAGCTGAGGGACCTCCCCGCTTGCCCTCCTCCTCCCCCACCTGCACCCTCACCCCAATTTACCCATGCACGAATTTCGTGCACCGGGCCCCTAGTATTATAATAAAATGGACTTATGCATATATACATTATGCCATACATATTAATTAAGGTTAATTAGTTTTCACAGTTGTATTATATTTCAGCATATGCATATACCATTATTGACTTACTTCTTTTCTCCTGTCAGTAGCATTTGGTTTCTTGTCTTTTTTTAAAAAAATTATCATTATTGTTGAAAGTATTACAGATGTATTCTTTCCCACCCCACCCCCCCGCCCCATTAACCTCCTCCATCCCACTCCTGCTCCGTTCTCAGGCCAAAGAACCAAATAACTTATATGCATATATGTATGTATAATCCATGGACAGAGACAATAGCATGGTGAAGGCCTGGGGAAGGATTTCTTATCTTTTGTATATTTTTTTACTTATTTTCTTTTGTATTTCAAATATAGACATTGCTTATATATAGTCCATTCTTATTCATGGTAGTTATTTTTTTAAATATATTTTTGTTGATTTTAGAGAGAGCAAGGAAGAGGGATAGAGAGATAGAAACATCGATAAGAGAGAAATATCTATCAGCTGCCTCTTGCACAGCTTGGGAGTGAGCCCACAACCCTGGCATGGACCCTGACCAGGAATTTAACCATGACCTCCTGGTTCATGGGCCAATGCTCAACCACTGAGCCACACTGGTTGAGCCAGGGTAGTTATTTTTATAAAGTTGACTAGAACACTGACTTAGCCAGTATTAAACCATTGCCCCTAGGGGAGTTGCAAGGTTAGGTTCCTGGGAGCCTTGATCACATGTTCCTCAATTAATCAATGTTTAAACCTGTTTGATGTATGTTTCTGTTTAAAGACAACTTATGTAATGTGTATTGTTGATTCATTAATGTTGATCTCATGCTCAACAGCATTATAACTCATGCCTGAAGCTTATGTAACATATGAATTTTCTCCATAAATACACTTTACAGTTTCTTTTAAAAAAAAAAAAAAAAATATATATATATATATATATATATATATATATATATATATATATATTATTGATTTTTTACAGAGAGTAAGGGAGAGGGACAGAGAGTCAGAAACATTGATGAGACAGAAACATCGATCAGCTGCCTCTTGCACACCTCCTAATGGGGATGTGCCTGCAACCAAGGCACATGCCCTTGACTGGAATCGAACCTGGGACCTTTCAGTCCACAGGCCGACGCTCTACCCACTGAGCCAAACCAGTTAGGGCACTTTACAGTTTCTTGTATTTAGGAATACTGGACAGCACTCTGGGCCATTATAAATAGTAAAATCACAAACACACAAAAGCACAAAAATGCAAAAAAGGTGGCACAAAAAGAAAACTTGTTTAAGTATGAGAGCTGAAACAAGAAACAACATATCTTTGTTCACCTCAGCTGGGAATGTGCACATAGAATGGTGGATAATTTACATTGCTCTGCACATGCATGCATCTTCAATTGATAGTGGAATCACAGCACGTTACAAGTAAATTTCAGGGAGTGGTGAATTCACAAACATGGAGTCCACAATTAATGCAGTTAGATTGTATGTCTTTTACTGAAATGCTTCTCAAACTCCAGGTTGGTAAATGTTAGATTCCTGAGTTCACCCCCTGAGCCTTTTATTTTGTAGGCCTGAAGCAGGTGCTGAGAATATGCATTTTCAACCAGTTCATTATTATGGCTAGGTATGAAAACATTTATAATTGTAATCGAGAGGGCTAAGACACAAAGGCATCCATCAATATTTTTATTCACCATTGTTTTTTAGGTTGTTGCTAGTGCAATCGCTACATGTACACACAAAATATGTAATATTAATAATGAGAAAGAAGAGACAGAATTGTTATTTGCAAATGATTTAATAACATGCATGAAAAACTAAAACTAGGCTAGAACTAATAAACAAGTGAAGTAAATAGATGAAAGAAGAATATTAAAAATGTGTGTCTTTACAATCATGAGCTTTTAAAAATTGAAATGGGCCCTAACTTGATTGGTTCAGTGGATAGAGTGTCCGCCTGTGGACTGAAGGGTCCCAGGTTCGATTCTGGTCAAGGGCATGTACCTTTGCTTGCGGGCACATCCCCAGTAGGAGATGTGCAGGAGGCAGCTGATCAATGTTTCTCTCTCATCGATGTTTCTAACTATCCCTCTCTCTTCCTCTCTGTAAAAAAATCAATAAAATTTATTTTAAAAAATCGAAATGGAAAATAAAAATTTTATTTATAATAAAGAAAAAAGTTACAAAGCACTTAAAAACAAATTACAAATGCCCCAGCATCTCGAAATTTGCTTCATAATATTGTTAAAGGCTAGAAAATAATTTGACTACTTATAGATACTTGATTGGTATGGAAACGTTTAGAAGTGGAGTGAATTAAAATTATTCTGACATTATTTTAGTGATCTATGATCCTAGCTTTTGGAGTTTACAAAAATCATTGGAGGATACAGTGGACTGTGCATGTCCATTGCTGAAAGCTGGTGGAAGTACAAGGGGCTGGGAAACGCTGCTTATGCTTTAAACAGCTCTGTATTGAGTTCGTAATGTTTTCATTATTGTCCAAATATAGTAAGGTTTTTGTTCTTATTGTTAAGTGTTTGTGGGCTTGGAATGCAGACAACCTCCGTACTTGCCTATGTTTATTCTTTACTAGGTGTACCGGTTAATAATGCGGATTTTCTTCACTAGATGGAGTTACACACATGTTGATATATATGTGATTTGATATGTATGCTATTTTGTTGTATTTATAGCACGCTTCAAAACTTCATATGTCAAATTTTCTGAAGGTATTACTATCATAGATATTTTTACACTTAAAAATGTTGAATTTTGTGCCCAAAAAAGAGCATATGTGGGAAGTTTTAATTCATTACTTTATTTTGAAGAGAAGTGCTGCTGACAGTTATCTTATACTTTGGGAAGCTTCTGGTGACCATGCTCCCTCTCAAGATACTTGTGAATGCTGGTTTAAATGCTTTGTTTATTTATTTATTATTTATTTTTATTTTGTTTTGTTGCTTATAGTATTACAACAAGTGTTAGGTAGGTCTCCATTTTTCTCCCCCAACCTTCCCCCCTCCTCCCCTACCCCTCAGTGTCTTGTGCCCATTGATTATACTCATATGCATGCATGAAAGTCCTTCCATTGATCTCTTAACCCCCCACAACCCTCCCCAGCCTTCCAGCTGTAGGTTGACAGTCTGTTCAATGCTGTTCTGCCTCTGTATCTCTATTTTCATCAATTTATAATGGTCTTTATTATCCATAGATGAGTGAGGACATGTGGTATTTTTCTTTCATTGACTGGCTTATTTCACTTAGCATAATACTCTAAAGTGATGATTTCGATGTGAAAGACAAAGAATAAGGACACATATGTAATACCTTAATCAATAAAGAAAAAATTGAAATAAAACATAAACAAAAAAGAACGAAACTTACTGTTGGGACAATATCCACAAATTACGTGAAAGATGGGGGAAATGTGTAGTTAGCAATGGGCATTACTTTGAATAAAGCACTTTTGTTCTTTCTCTTGAAATTATCGTGTTTTCTTTGATTACAAAATCTGCCATTATTAACTGGTGCACCTAGTATTTACTAGCTATATTTCCTTGGGAAAGTCCCTTTACCTATCTCAGCCTCAATTTCTGCATCTTTAAAATGGGCATAATAATGGTTATGACCTCTTCTCATTGATGTAAGGATTAAATAAGCTGTATGAAAATCTAAGGGCATGAATACTTTCGCAGAATGTACACTCTTAGTGAGTGGAAGTCATCCTTTCTTGTATAAAAGGGGCCTTATTCAGATAGTGCTTCTTGTCCAAACTGTTTGTTTAGCAGTTTCCCCTAGGAAACTATGGTATAGGAGAAAATGTGTCATGTTTAAATGTATGGAGCACTGAACTTGGTAAGTTTAAGTTGGTATATTTCTGCAAAAGTAATATTTTAAAAAATAGTTAATGACCCAGCTATCATTTAGTTAATTTTCTTAAATTTTTATTATAGATAGCCTGGCAAGTTTATATCTGTAACCATTAAAAATTACTTGTTAAACCCTGCAAGCTGTGAGAGTTGAAATTTTGCTATTTCTTTTTTTTTTTAAATAAGCATTATTTTTTAAATATATTTTATTGATTTTTTACAGAGAGGAAGGGAGAGGGCTAGAGAGTTAGAAACATCAATGAGAGAGAAACATTGATTAGCTGCCTCCTGAACACTCCCTACTGGGGATATGCCTGCAATTAAGGTGCATGCCCTTGACTGGAATTGAACCTGAAACCCTTGAGTCCGCAGGCCGACACGCTATCCACTGAGCCAAACCAAGTAGGGCAAAGTTTGCTATTTCTTGACAGACATGAGAACCTGTAATATTCCTGGCATGACTAGACATTTATTTAGGGGAAAGATACAATCTTACTACCTCCTGGTTGTCCAGAATGTTTTGATGAAATATGTACTTGGATTATGATTCTCGTCTTTGTAATTCATGAAGATGGAAAGGGCTCATGCTTCAGAGCACTGTCATATCATTTCACTGATAATATGTTTCAGTTCATGTCCAAAGTGAACTAAGTTTTAGTGTGGTTTTATTCTTGAACCACACTGAAAAACTAGGAAAATAACCAGATATTTTCTATTAAGGGCCAATATGATAAAGTTTAATGATTAAAAAACGCTTTGCGGCAATTATTTTTTTTACAATTTTTAAAGTATTATGAAACTCACTTTTATTTCTTCTTAGTAGATTTAAAAACACTTTGATTAAGTCATGTGTAATATATTTTTAGCTTAAGTTTATTTGCCATTTGAAAGAACCCCAACATTTGAAAGGAATCATGTTTCCTTTTAAATTCAAGTTCCCAAATGGTAGGTCAACTTGTGGATATTCAGTGAAAGATGGCATCACCATTCATGAGAAACCCTTGCCCTCTGCTCTCACTATTCCATCCCCCTGGCATTTTGAGTCTCCCTCATCACCATGATATTCCCTCCCATTCAGAAGGGCACTACTTTATGTATATTCGTTTTTTTAATTTAATGGTTTTATTAGTTATCTGAAAATGAATATTCCAGAAAAGACTCTCGATTTTACCCAGCCATAGTTTTACAATGTGCTTGACTGCCATCCTATGAAGAAATGTGTCGTTATTATAGTTTATCTCATTTTATTTTTAATTTGAAAGTCTAAACTAAACTGGCTATTACTGATTTTGGATATTTTGTACCGTACCCCCGATACTTAAAATGAACACAGTGACTAGGGTAGTAATATGATGACATTACATGAATTTTGGTCATGAGATTTTATTTTAAGTGGTATGAGTACACTATTCATTCTAGAAGAAATTTTTCTTTTTTAAAATGCCAAAACTAGATGCTGTGATTACACTTGTGAGGAGGGACAGACTTAGCACCCACATATCCACATTTGTATCCCTTGCATTCTAATGAGATGACTAACATTGATCAGGTGAAATCACACAAAAAAATAAAGGGGAGAGACAGGTGTTCTGTAGTCCAAAGTGTGAGTAGGACTTAACTGAGAAAAATCGGAATGTGTGTTACAATAAAAGGGAACAGGATAAGTAGGAGGCACTGAGTGGCTGAGGGGATGCTGGTCCTGAGACACAGAGGGGAAGCTGGCAGAGATGAGGGAGGAAAGCAGGGGCCAGACAACCTTGCAGAAAGATAAAGGTCAAGACTAAGAACTAAATCACTGTTAGGTTCCTTTTTGTTGCCAATAGCTGCCCATAATAAATTAATCATTATCTGGGCATTTTTTAATGTGCAATACACACATATATTACCATATATAAAAATTTGAAACAGACTGGTTGGTGATTAAGAAGGGTCTAATCACTTTATGAGGTATAAATTGAGATGTCCCTTAATTCATTTATTTTTTTCCTCTTAGAAATTTAGCAAGACTATTAGCTAATTAGTTCAAGATGAACACAAAGCTTACTTTTATATTAAAATTTAGCTATCTCTCTATGGTATCAACAATATGATTATACATATTTTGGATATCATAGTAGAATATTAAATTTAATTTCCTCATTTTAAAATTCATGACTAATTTAATTTTAAATACCATCTATAGTTAATTTTCATAAAGAAATGCTGGACATCTAACCAACTTGTACTTGCATTATCTCTCATGTTGCTGAGCACAGAATTCCAGACATATTAGGAGCAAGACTTAGCAGGTAATGGAGCTTCAGACTGCTTTCTATCCATCATGCAATGGTTCCTCAGTTCCTTCTAAAAATAGCTCCTCTCTGTTGTTCTTCTCTTTGTTATTTGATGTAGCCTATACGAAGGAGGATGCAGTTCTGAAATTGAAGACAATTATTGTCTTGATAATGTGGTATACTCCTGTGTGAGGGTGTGTACCAGTTAAACCTCTCAGCGTCATTTATTGATTTTGTTCAGGGTCAAAGTTAGAAGCACCATCAATAATCTTAATACAACATAATGCTATGCATGGTACCAAGCTTAAATATTTATTCACTGAGTTGAATCTTATACTGTCAAGAGGAAAACACAGTTAATAGGATAATAAGTACCTTATGGCTATAATTAAAGCAGATTTAAAAAGTAGACTCATGGTAGTTGCATGTCTTAATCATTTTTTGTTTCTTTTATTATGTGTAAGTATGAGACATCATTTTCTGTTTTATTTTAATACATTTTTATTGATTTCAGAGATGAAGGGAGGAGAGAGTGATAGAAACATCACTGACAAGAAACCATCATTGATTGGTTGCCTCCCGCACACCCCACACAGGGAATCGAGCCCACCACCTCGGAAAGTGCTCTGACTGGAAATCAGCTGTGCTTCTGCTTCATAGATTAACGCTCAAGCACTGAGCCACACTGGCCAGGCTATTTTTTTGTTTTAAATTCCTTATTTTATCATTGTAACAACACATATTATAAAACAAATATTAAATTTTGATATTTTGTATGTTTTACTTACTGTGGCATGCTTACTTGGTGTTAGACTCAGAAAGAAGCCCAAATGTCCACTTAAATAAAAAATTCAAGGTAGCTAGAAATTTAACCAGAGGTAAGAGTGCCTAAATAAAAACTATTATAACCACTTTTTTCCCTTTGGTTTTAGAATGCTTTTTAAAAATTGTATGTAATAAAAATGTCAAGATAAGAAGGAAACAAATAATTTAAAATTGCAAAAGAGTAGCAAGTACTATATAAACTTTAGTTCCTTAATACAGTTATGATTTCTATACAGGCTGGGGCAAAAGGTTTATAGGTGTGAGTAGATGATACACAGTTTATCCTTGTATTATTATTTATTAATTATTGTATTATTTCCCACATAAACAACTGTAGACCCACTTTTACTCCACCCTGTATATTGATAAATGGATAGAGCTGGGATAAATAAAGATGCTTGTATATGCATGTAATTAAATATATTTATTTTTAGCATTTTTGAGCCATTTGGTATTTCCTGAACTTTGCCTTGGTAATATAAAAGAGACTAATAGAAAAACATAAGTAACTTTTACAAAAGAAATGGTAGGTCAACTTGAGAAATTTTAATCTAGCTTTAACACTAGAAACTAATATTCATCATACTGTGCATGCAATTTAAAGTGAAAATGAGAATCTATTTTTTTGAGCTATAGAGTGTTCAAAGCTTGAGTTATTTAAACTAGCTTAGGTTTTTAATGTATTAGGGAAGAGATTTTTAATTTAATTTTTGTTAGGTTTCAATGCATTCGCATAGGGAATATATCGGCTTTATTTTTCTGTCTCTTATATGTAGGTAGTTATTAACAGAGGTTTGCCATTTTAGCCAATACTTTTACATCCTATATAATAAAAGAGAAATATGCAAATTGACCCTAACAGCAGAACAACTGGGAATGACTGGTCACTATGAAACACACTGACCCCCCAGGGGACAGATGCTCAATGCAAAAGCTGGCTCTGGTGGTCAGTGCACTCCCACAGGGGGAGCTCTGCTCAACTACAAGCCAGGCTGACGGCTGCCAGTACAGTGGTGGTAGTGGGAACCTCTCCTTCCTCCTCAGTAGCGCTAAGGATGTCTGACTGCAGCTTAGGCCTGCTCCTCACTGGCAAGTGGACATCCCCCAAGGGCTCCCGGGCTGTCAGAGGGATGTCTGACTGCCAGCTTAGGCCTGATCTCCTGGGGAGTGGACCTAAGCCAGCAGGTGGACATCCCCTGAGGGGTCCCAGACTGTGAGAGGGCACAGGCCAGGCTGAGGCACCCTCCCTTCCCCCCAGAGTGCACAAATTTTTGTGCACCAGGCCTCTAGTGTTAAAATAGTATACTCTCCTTATACATAAACTTCTTCATAAATACTATATTCATATATTTCTCTCCAATAATATCTTGAAATTAAAAATGGTATTACCTATACAGTTATAGAATCCATATACTTCATGCTTTTAGTATTTATGTACATTCAGTTGGATTAACTAATAAATATTACCTGTATTTGATCAACAGAAATTATAGATTAACTATTTAAACAGTTATACAATATTCTTAAATAAAAAATAAGTAGGCATAAACTCTTGCAAAATATGCTTTTCAAATATATAAATGCCATTCATAAATTAAGTTCATATAATCATTGACATATTTCCTACTGTATATAATAATCTTATCATAAAATTGAATTCTTTAAGTTTTATAAGCTACTTTGGGTAACTGCTTGTAATAATCCTATCTAATAAAAGAGTAATATGCAAATTAGGCATCACTTCATCACAAAGATGGCCACCCCTACAGCCACAAGATGGCAGTGCCCATAGCCACAAGATGGCAGCACCCAGTCCAGCTCAGCCCTGCCACAGAAGTGGTTAGGCCTATTAGCCAGGCAGGTGGCAGGGGAGGCAAGGGGCTCCAGGGGTGGAACAGGCAATCAAAAGGGGCTGGGGGTCCCCTAACCAGGCCAGAGGTCTTTACCAGAGGCTTCAGGCATGGGCAAGGGCAGAGACAGTGATTGGAGGGAGCAGGGACAGAGCCAGTGATTGGAGGTGTATGAGGTTGCCCTACCCAGGCCTGAGGCCTGGGACAGAGGCCTCAGGCCTGGGTAGAGGCAAGGTCAGAGATGGCAGGGGCCTGGGCTCCACAGAGCCAGAGATTGGAGGGGCAGGGGCAGAGCCTGCAATCACAGGGGTCTGGGCACCAGTGGAGTCAGAAAAGCATGGGTCTAGGCGTCCCGTGCCCAGGCCTGCAGCCTTGGCCAGAGGCTGCAGTGGGACAGGGGTGGAGCCTGTGATCTCAGGGCCTGGGCAGGGGCAGAGCTGGTGATTACAGGGGCAACTGCAGAGCTTGCAATTGCAGGGGTCTGGGCACGAGTGGAGCTGGTGATGACAGGGGTCTGGGGGTCCTCTGCCCAGGTCTGTAGCCTTGTCCAGAGGCTGTAGTGGGGCAAGAATGGAGCCTGCGATTGGAGTGAACTATAGAGGAAACACCTTTTCTTAACGCTCATTGGCTAAGCTCCCTGTATGCCACTGGTAATATTCTTACTAACTTGGATAATAAGAATCCAAAAAGGCGATCTAGGAATTTTCTATCACACTCCTGGAGAGAAAACAAATGAAGGTCCACTGCTGGAGGGCTAAAAAATGTCATATCGTGCCCTAGCTGGTTTGGCTCAGTGCATAACGCTTCAGCTTGCTGACTGCAGGGTCTGGGTTTAATTCTGACCAAGGGCATGCACCTAGGTTTCAGGCTCCTCCCAGGCTGGGGCCCAGATCAGAGCTCATGCAGGAGGCAACAAATCAAAGTGTTCCTTTCATTTTGATGTTTCTCTTGGTTTTTCCCTTCTCTTCCACATTCTCTACAAATCAATGGAAACATATCGCCAGGTGAGGATAAAAAGAAAGAAAGAAATATCATATCCTATGAAAGACACATCTTGAAAATGCCTAAAGAAAGTTGTCATTTTTTCATGGTGAAGGGATTGGAGTCAGTATTGATGAAAATACCTTGGTGGTTGTGGTGACTGGCAGTGGCTGCAGCAGCGGGGTAATGGGGCTGGTGGCTTCCCCTGATTAGCCTAGTGGCCTCCTACAAAAGGAGGCCAGACTGTGGCTTAAGCCCATTCCCCAAGGGGAGCAGGGAACAGGCCTAAGCTGTCAGTAGGACACCCCCTGAGGGCTCCCAGCATATGAGAGGTGGCAGGCTAAGCTGAGGAATCCCTTCCCCAGTGCACAAATTTCTTGCACCGGGCCCCTAGTCTATATATATAAAAGTCTAAGAGATCTTTATCACCAAACGATCGTAATGACAGGTTGACCAGTCAAAATGATGCACACTGACCATCAGGAGGCAGACATTCAAGGCAGGAGCTGCCCCCTGGTGGTTAGTGCACTCTCACAGCCAATCCCCTGCAGCCAGCCAACCTCCCATGGCCCCTCCCCCTAGCAGGGGTTGGGTGAGATATCCCCATTGTCCTGATTGCCTGCCAGGCTGAGGGACTCCACCCTTGCACAAATTTATGCTCCAGGCTTCTAGTAATGAATATAATTGAATTTCTTTAAAGTATTCAGCCTTTCAGTTATTCTAAACATCCTTACTTAGATTAATGAGTTTTTTTATGAATTATTAAAATAACCTATAATCAAATTAAACAGTGTTTCATTTTCTATACTCTTCTAAGACTGACAGGGTAGCTTACTGAGGAGAGACCATCTTTTATAATTGTATTCTATAATTTATAGATGGTACCTGAGCCAATGGCAGCTATGCATTGGTTCAATGTGTAGTTATTTTAAAATTCAATACACATTCCTATGCAAAACTGTTAGAAGAATCTGAATTGAAGTTTATTTCCTTAGCCTTGTAAGGAACCTGACTCAAATCATCAAGCTGTATCATATTTAACATTGAGACATCAGGTGAATTCAAAAGTCAGAAAAAAAAGATAAGTGTTTTCTTATCTCCTGACACTGTGAAAAAGTAGATTTTACAAAAAAAAAAAAAAAAACCCACATACTTTGCTTCCAGATTGTTACTCTACATTCAAATATGTTGTTTTCTTCTTAGTTTATAAATTGTTACTGGATACAGTGTTTTGTGGGGCAAAAAATATATAATTTTAGAGTTTGGATCCAGCACTGACTGGCTGTTGAATCTTATTGAAGACAATTAACTTATCTTCAGAATCTAAAGATTTACAACATTGACAACAAACACTCTGAGTCTAATAGATATGAAAACACTTTATAAGGGCAATTAGAGATTTGGGATGATTATTAATATGAACAGTGAAAATATAAGCATATTATTTCTATTTTGTTACTGTTGAACCTATTTCATTTCACCCTCATGAAATTTACATTCTGCTCATCCATATCTTTTATTTTTTATTGTTTAAAGTATTACAAATAGTAGTACATATGCCTCCTTTTCCCCCATTTTCCTCCCCCAAGTATCCCTTAAACCTCCCCCCTGCACATGCCCTCACATTCCCCCCCATAACCTGCCCCCAACCCTCCCCTACCTTCCCACTGTAGTTCAACAGTGTTTGATGCTTCTTTGTCTCTGTATCTATTTTTGTTCATCAGTTTATGATGTTCACGGTATTCCACAAATGAGTGAGATCATGTGTTATTTATCTTTCCCTGACTGGCTTCATATCTTTCAGTTCAGTATTCTCTCCAAGCATACTGCTCCACCTGATATTTTTCATAGTCTTTTCCTTGTGCCTGAATCGCCTTTTTTCCATGATCTCTGTTCACTAAAGTAGTTTTCATTCTTCCAGGTAACAAGAATTATTCTTACATTTCACACTCCCACTTTTTTGTTGTTGTTGTTAATCCTCACCTATGGATATTTTTTCCATTGATTTTTAGAGAGTGGAAGGGAGGGGGAGAGACAGAGAGACAGAAACAGAAACATAGATGAGACAGAGACTCATTGGTTGCCTCTCCGACACACCCCAGGGCCAGGTGCCAGGGATTGAGCTTGCAACTGAGGTATGTGCCTCAGAATGGAATTAAATCTGGGAGCCTATGTCTGCTGCAGGCCAACACTCTATCCATTGAGCAAAACTGGCTAAGCCCACTCCATCTTCTTTATCTTCCTCACTAGTTGGAAGAACCCCTTCCTTCCTTCCTTCCTTCCTTCCTTCCTTCCTTCC
>PVJC01006869.1:29292-53485 GCA_004026665.1 Murina feae | reverse complement strand
GTACCATCTCTGGAATGCTCTCTGAACACAAGGATAGTTAGTGTACCTCTCCTTTGTATGCCAAAAGGACTTAGAAAACACCTCCATTATTCTCCTTATCACATTACATGACTGCTTGCATGTCAGTCTCCACTATGGATGATCCTTGGATGCTAGAACTCTCTTTCTTTTAGACATCCAATGCCATGCACTCACTGAGCCATAGGGAAAGCAACTTCAATCATCACCATTTGTCAAGACCTAATAAGAGAGAGGCAGTGCACTAAGTACTGAACATGTTATTCATGCTTTTATTGAACAAATATTTACTGGGCGTCTACAAAGCACACAAGTGAGCTTAGCACAGGGCGACAGTGCACATAAAACAATGATTTAAATAACATCATTTTAGATACTGATGATGCTAAGAAGTTAATAAAAATAGGACAAGCCTGGATAATGCCTGGGGCTAAAGGAACTAATTAACCACAGAGATTCAGGAAAAGCCTCTGAGGAAATACCACTTGAGCTAATAGTTAATGAGAAGACAACCACACAGAAAAGGGCTTATTATATACTAGAGGCCCGATGCATGAAATCTGTGTAAGAGTAGGCCTTCCTTCCCCCGGCTGCGGGCACTGACTTCCCTTTGGCACCCAGGCTTCCCTTGCAGCCCTAGCTTCATCCAGGTCGTCCGGAAAGACATTGGTCTAATTAGCATATTATGCTTTCATTATTACAGATAATTCTCGTAACATGCCTTCTTAAGTAGAGGTTTTTATCCCCATTTTTGAGATGCTGATCTGCTAAGATCACAAGCTGAATCACGGCTGGGCCTGGAACACATGTCTGCCTGACTCCAAGGCTTTTTATCGGTGTGCCTGAGTTTCCCTGCCGCTGGGCCTTTGCTCACTCCACTCCCTGAGGCTGAAATGCCCTTCTCTCCAGCCCAGGGAATCCCTCCTCTTCCTTCAACAACTCACAAGTCACCCTCCAAGGTGCCTACCCTGATAACCGAGTGAGAAGAGCGTCTCCCTCCGCTGATCAACTGCCGTTTGCATTCTCTCATGAGACCTGTATCTCCTGGTGGAAAGAATTGAGTACACACACAGTTCTTTTGCTTGGGCAGCATCCATCCTCAGAGTAGAGGATGTCTCACTGCATCCTCTACTCTGAGCCTCTATAAATCTTTGCTCTCAAAACTTACAGGAACAATGACAAGTAAATAAATGAAGAAAATTCAGTGGCTGTACCAGATGCCTGAGGGCTTTCCAAGCAATGGCCCAAGGAAAGCCAGGAAAATGAGGCAGATCAAGAGATGCTCTTAATGAGATAGCTGGATGCACACTGACCTGCTTTAAGCTGGCTTTTCATAAGCTGCGTCTGGGTTCCCTCCCCACAGTCAAAGAGCCAGCATTCGCCCTCACACCGAAGAACCAGAGCAGAGGCACCCCGGGTTGGGGATGGGTATGCTGCACCTGTGCCCAGAAACGTCACATCCATAGACATCTTCGACCCTGCAACGGAAAGATCACCGGGGGTTATTTCACATCACTGCTCAAAATCACCAAAAAACGGGTTCCCCAAAGATTGTTATTTAGGGCAGTGAAACTATTCTACTGCGTGATGCAGTAGAGACAGACGTCATCGTTATACATTGGTCAAAACCCACAGAATGTACAACTCAGGGAATGAGCCCTAATGAAAACTTCAGTCAATAATAATGTTATCAATGTTGGCTCATCAATTATAACAAACACACCACACTACTGCAAGGTGTTAACAGGGGACGGGAGTAGAGAATATAGTGGAACTCTGTACTTCCCAAGCATTACTTTTTTTTTTTTTAAGTCCTTCTAGTAAACACTAAATAGCAATCACCACTCTATTGGAGGTTCTGGCATGGGATTTAGTTACATTTACTCAGTGGTATGCCTGGTGCCTGTTGTGACGAGCCCTTTCTCTGAATGATCATAAATACAGCAATGCTCAACAGCATTTTAAAAAAAATCTTTATAGTTCAGACTATTACAGATGTTCCTTTTTTTTTTTACACCCATAGCTCCCCTCCACCTGGTTCCTATCCCACCTCACTCCCTTATCCCTCCCCCACCCCGCCACTCTCCTCACACATAGGTGTAAGATTTTTTGTCCAGTCTCTTCCTGCACCCCTCATACCCCCTTCTCCCTGAGAACTGTCAGTCCATTCCCTTTCTATGCCCCTGCTTCTATTATATTCACCAGTTTATTCTGTTCATCAGATTTTTTTTACTGACTTAATTTTTTTTAGATTCACTTGTTGATAGATATGTATTTGTTGTCACTTTGTTGTTCATAATTTTTATTTTTACCTTTTTCTTCTTCTTAAAGAATACCCTTCGGCATTTCATATAATCCTGGTTTGGTGGTGGTGAACTCCTTTAGCAAAATATATGTTTTTTGGTGTGTGCAGAGTTTTACTGATTAGTTGGTATACCATGAGATGAAGAAGGCTGCAATCGCTGCTCCGCAGCATATAGTAATGCCGAGTGACGGCCTCACTCTAAGCTACAGGGTCCATCACTGGCCAGGATCTGGGCTGCTGCTGTAAGTGATCAGCAATAACCTGCTGAGTGTGTAGATTTCTGCCAACCCCTGGCATCTCTTTTTCCTTTCACTGTTTCTGGGCACATCTGCCATCACTCTTGTCTTGAAGGGATGACAGTGAGAACATTTACAGATGGCTATGGTATGACCTCATTTTCGTAACGATGTCCAAAACCCCCACATTTACATGAGACAGAGAGAGTTTGGTGTGGAGGATACACACCATATTAATACCAGGGGTGACTAAAATGGGGAGGGGAAGAGATTATTTTTCTTTTAAATCTTTGAATTGATTTTTAGTTGCAACAAACAGCATTTAATTTATTTAATTTTAATTTATTTTATATATAACTAGAGGCCCACTGCATAAAATTTGAGCACAGATATGGTCCCTAGCAGCTGTCAGCTGCTGGCTGGGGCCTCCCTTTGTTCTGTGATGCCCCCCGGTGATCAGTGCATGTCATAGCAGGCAATCAAAATCCTGGTTGGTCAAACTCCCGAGGGGACACTTTGCATATTAGGCTTTTATATATATGTAAGATTTCTTTAAAAGTGATTATTTTTTTAAAAATGTGTCATATGGCTGAACATACTTTTCAAACAACAGTTCACCTAATCTTCCTTCCCACTGGGGATACAGTCTGCTCCCCCAACTTCCCCTCGTTCCCTCATACACACTCCTTACACACACAGATGGTACAGCTCTCTACCCTACACACAAGCCTTTAGGTTACTGTTAGTATTCCTTCCATATGCTACTCCACACTTTCACTTCCAAGATCAAACCTTCCACTGATAATTAAGTAGTTTAATCTGCAGAGGTTTCCTATTGGATTGCAGTTTGCAAGACAGATAAGAATAAACAAAAATAAAGTTAAAAAAAATTAAAAGCTAATAAATACAGGAGGAATAATCTCTCTATATAAACGCCTAAGCAACCATCGCAACCAAATGGACAACTGGCCGCATGGGGCGACCAGGGGGTTAGTGAGTGACGAACAAATGACTGAGCTGCAGGTTGCCAAGATGGCGGTGCCCACAGCCAAAAAGGAGGGGATATGCTAATTGACTGCCACGCCCTCAAAGATGCCAGCACCCACAGCCACAAGATGGCCCTGCCAGAGCGACAGGTGCGCAGTAAGGCCAGGCCCACCCCCAGGTGGGCCCAGCCACTCGGCACACCTGCCTCCAGAGACTCCCACTCCCCTCAGCCCCCCAGGGCCGGCCGAGGTGCAGGCACACCTCGAATGTCGGCTGTCCAGCTGCCCAGGCCTGAGGCCTGAGGTAACCAGGGCTGGCTGAGGCTTGCGCTGCTGGCAGTGGCAGCAGCTGAGGTATGATGGGGCGTCTCCTTCCCCTGATCACTGGGTCACCTCCCACCCCTGAGGGCTCCTGGACTGTGAGGGGGGGCAGGCCGGGCTTAGGGACCCTCTCCCTCTAGTGCATGACTTTCATGCACCAGCCTCTGGTAGAATATAATCACTTTGCAATCCCTGAAAATAATGGATCTAGACCAGTGGTATATAACCCTGGAGCACATTAGAATCAGCTTTTAAAACATCAATGATTGGGCTCCATCCCAGAACAATTAAACAGGAAATTCTGAGAGTGAGATATGTGTTTTAGTATAAAAAAATGCCCCCCCCCCCGAGATTCTAATGTGCAGTCAGATTTGAGAACCACTTAATGAGAGGATAATGAAGAACAGAACTATAATGGATGGATCAGCTGACTTGAAGTCAGGCACCAATTTTTTAAAAACGTTTTATGAAAAAATGTCAAACACACACAAAAGTAGAGATTACTGTACTGTATAGCCGAGCTTCAATAATTATCAACTAATTCATGGTCAATCTTATTTCATCGGTACCCCCTACCCATCATCCAAGAGTATCTGGTAAGTGTATTGGGCACTTCCATCAGGAAATACACACTATCTGGCTGTCTCTCTTTCTCTGATGTAAACAGGCACTGGTGATCAATGCCAGAATCCATTATTTCATTCGGGGTTGCCAAAAGGCGGCATTCTCATTCCTCCCGCCGTGATTAGCTGGCATCCTTCTGTAATTCCCTGGTCGATTACTTAGTTACCCTGAGGTGCAATTTTGTTATTGTATTTTTTATTCCCTCCGAGGATACGCTTATTTAGGGAGGATTGAATCCACAACCTTTTGGTGTATGGGATGCTCCAACCAACCGAGCCACCCAGCCAGGGCATCCTGCTGTGCAATTTGTACAGACGTGTCCATTAATCAATCTTAACAGGAAAAGACAGACAAGACCTTCCCTAACTCCTGATGGGATGCCTGCCATACGAAGGACACAGAAACCCTGCCAGGTTTTCTTGCCAAAAAGTAGAACCTGAGTCTTCTGAGTCATCAAAATACCAGTTTTACTAAAGGACCCCACGGGGAGGGAAAAAAGCCAACTCCAGAACGTAGGAAACTTTACAAGACAAATGATTTAATTTCTTCAACAAGTAAAATCTGGGTGTGTGTGTGGGGGGGGAGGGCATAATAAGGATGGAGGAAATAAAGAAATTGAGAGATGTTTGGATCTTGATTTGGAGAATCTGATAATGGGTGGGGAAAGGGAGAATTGGGAAAATATGAATATGAAATGCTTATTAGATTAATAATGGCTCTGTATTTTTTTTTTTTTTAAGTTGAACCCAGCCAGCGTGGCTCAGTGGTTGAGCCTCCAGGGGAAGAACCAGGTCACAGCTCCACCCCGTCAGGGCACAAGCCCGGGGTCTCGGGCTCCATCCCCAGCAGGGGGCGCGCAGGAGGCGCCCCAGCCATGATCCTCCCGCATCCCTGAGGCTTCCCTCTCTTTCTCCCTCTCCCTTCCTCCCTGAAATCAATAAAAACACATTTAAAAAAAAATAAGGAGTTGTGTTTTATAAACATAAACAAGTATTTAACGGCTGCCAGGGCGCATTTAGATTTGCTTTAAATAACCCACCGGGGCGCGGCTGGCCGTGCGTTGGGGACTGGGTACACGCCCTGATTTCCGTGCGTTTGGAAGTTTCCGTAATAAAAAGCCACACACCCGCTAACAACAAACCAGCTCATCTGAACCGCTCCGCCGGGTCGGGAAGCCATCCTGTCCCGTGACCTGTCCCATTCATCCCAGACACCGGGAACGCAACGGGGCCCAACCCGGCCCGGGCGACCAGCGCCCGCCGCCCGCCTTCTCCCGCCGGGACCCTCCCGGACCGAGCGCACCTCCGCCGGGAACGCGCACGGGGCAGCGCCGCGCTCCGGGGCCTGAGCCGGCGGGCGCTTCCCCGGCGGCCCCACGGGCTGCGGGGCAGGCGCGCCGTCCGGGGGGAAGGAGCCGTGCCGAGGGCCCGAGGCCGGGTCTCCCCACGCGCGCGCGGGCCACGCGCTCTTCCGAGTGGGTGTCAGGGTCCCCCGAGGACCGGCGGGCGGCGGCAGGAGCGCGGGCAGAGGCGGCTCCCGCCCCCGGCGCCGGACGAGGCGCGCTCGCTCCCGGGCCTGGTGCGGGGCGCGGGGCCCCCCCGGGCCGCGAGGCGGGAGGAAGCGCGCGCGCCTGGCCGCGCGGGAGGCCGCGGGGGCGCAGACCCTGCCCGACCCCCTCCGGCGCGCCCGGCCCCACTCACCCACGCCGGGCCCGGGGGAGCCGCGGGAGGCGCAGGCCCGCAGCGAGGCCGGCGGGCGGCGGGCGGCGACGGCGCGGGCGGAAGTGCGCCGCCGGCGGGTCCGCGCGGCCGCTCTAGGACGCGCCGGAGGTCCGCGCTCTGTGTCCTCCCCTCTTGCCCGGCCCTTCCGCGGGGGAGGCTCGAGACACCGCCCCTGGCCCGCCGTGGGTCCCGCACCGGTGCGCTGGGCAGGATGGTGGCGGGACCCCGTGAGCACCGGGGCGCCACGAGTGCAGACGTTTACTGTTCTGTTTGTTTTCTGTGTCTTATTTTCAAATAAGAGCGTTGTCCCCTTGCTTTGCTCATGCACAGGCTTGTGTCATTTCTCTTCTTTTCGTTGGGACCAATCTCCCAGCCTCCAAACCTAAAACGTCCAGCTGGAGGCGCCCGACGAGGAGAAAGCAATGTGCTTTGAACCCGAGTCCACAACGCGTTACGGTGGGTCGGGAGCCTAAACCTGCGCCGGCCGTGCCGCACCCGCCCCGGCACCGCGGGCCTGCTGTCTCAGGTGTCACACAGCCTGCGGAAGTCCCGGGTGGTGCAAACCGCGAGGGGTCAGATCTCATGCTGGTTAAATTCTAGCATTTGGAAAAAGTATTTCAAGCTCCCATGCAGCGCCAGATGTGCTGATGTTTGCTCGACATACTCGAGGTGGTCAAAGTATGCAGCAGCCAAATATACGCAACAGAGGAGCTATGTGTGCGGGGTGTTTGGAAACTATCAGGGAGTGGAATCAAGAACACCGGCCCCCTCTTCTCCACCTCACCCCACCCCACTGCTTTGCTCAATAAACCATTAAGTAATCCACTTTTTGGCCTCTTCAAAGCCTGTGTTTTTTCGAGTATTAATTGAGCTCCGACTTTGTGGATAGTATTATTTTGATACTTGAGAATATTTTCAAAATACGTCATAGCTCCTGGTTTTAGGAGCATACTCTGAGATTGGGAAAAACTGTTATCAGGAAACAACTAACAATATCAGGGAACAAATGACAGGCCAAAGGAGTGATAAGAATATGGGAAAGGGAGGGTCACTTGCCAGGAGATCCGTTAAGAAAGGTAGAACTTGAGCTGAATGTTGTCCTAATGGAAAAATAAGGTGGATTGGTCACATTGAGACTCATTTAGCATAATATTAAACATGGGACGTAGCAAAAAACTTGAACTGTAGTTAGCTGATCTTTGCTTAGCTAAGAAATGCTCAAAAGGACTAGATCATTCTCCAGGTAGCTCTTGATGGCAGTTCGGTTGGGGTCCTCCACAGCAGTGCCTTCCCTAAACCTGTCCATTCCGGAAGTTCATGGCTTGTTCCTGTCCACCCATCAAAGCTTCCTGCAACTCCTTAGAGGTTATTACATTTTTAGAGAGTAGTGAGTAGAACATTTTGTTCACTTTTTAAATTTTCCATTACGGGAAATTTTATGCGTACTAGTACACAAACGTTGAGAAAATGTTGAGCGAACCGTTAGGTATAACCATCACTCACCTTCAACAGTTAGTAACATCTGGTCTGTCTTCTTTTACCTATAACCCATGCACCTCCAAAAGCAACAAAACCCTGGATTATTTTAAAGCAAATTCCAGGTATAATATCATTTTATCCATAAATAATTCTGTAAGTATTTAAGGATCCTTTCTTTTTTTAAAATTTCATCACTACATAATGATGGTAGGCAGTCCAGTACATAAGTAAAAAAGACAGAACTTAAAAAATACAACTATAATATCATTATCATAAAAATACAATAATTTAATAGCATCAAATCCAGTTACTGTTCAAATCTGCCTGATCAACTCATAACTTTATTGGTTTTAGAGAAAGAGAAAGGGAGAGGGGGAGAAAGAGAAACATTGAATGGTTGCTTTCCACTGACCCACACCCTCCAGGGCTCTCAACTCATAACTTTTGAAGCCTATTTATTCAAGTCAGAAAATTAAAATACAAATTTTAAAAAACTAAAAAGCTCTTAAAAAACTTAATTACAATGTTATCTCACCTAAAAGTTAACAATTCTTTAATATCTCATTTATTACAACATCCTTATTAATATCATGTTCAAATTTCCCTAATTATCCCCAAATATCTCATATGTAGTTGGTTTGTTTGGATCAGGATCCAAAGGATTACACATTGCATTTGGCCAAAGTCTCTTAAGTCTCTTTTTAAGTTTAATGGGTTTTTTCTTCTTTTTTTGCTTGCCATTTATTTGTGGAAGAAACTGGGTCATTCATTTGTTCTGTAGAATTTCCCAAACTGGCTGATTGCACCTCCACAGTATCATTCAACATGTTCCTCTGTCCTCTGTTTCTACAAGGGACTTCGATCTAGGGGCCTGTTCTGATTCAGGGTCTATTTTTTGACAGGTTGGCTTCATAGCTGATGCTGAGTACTTTCTGATTTAGTCTTCTAATAATTAGGGTCTTGGAATATGTATGTGCTGGGGGTGGGGAGAAGAGGTGAGAAATGATTCCTTTATTGCTATCTACACTAATAAAAGAGAAAGATGCAAATTGGCCACACCTTCATGATGCCCACCAGCCAATCAGGAGTGAGTGTGCAAACTAACCCAACAAAGAGGGTGGGTTAATTTGCATACCCAGGTGCAGCACCACGCCAGCCACTCTGGGCCTCTGGGCGGCTCAGGAAGGCGGAAAGGCGGCTCCAGCAGCCAGGGGAAGGAAGGCCCATTCTTGCACGAATCTTGGTGCACCAGGCCTCTAGTGATAAAATAAGGAGAGAAATAGAGTAGGAAGCTGAACAGAAGGAAATAAAAAGATGAGGAACTCGACTAGTGCTCCACTTATGAATTTAGGTCTAACAATATATTCCCATTGGGTCAAATAGTCTGGGAGGGGTGTGTGTGTGTGTTAAAGTTTAATAATACCAAGTTTTAAAAATGCCTTATATACAGGAGCCTTTAAAAACAGGGTCATGGGGTGGTGAAGACATAATACAACATACAGTTGATGTATTATAGAATTGTACACCCAAAATCCATATAATTTTATTAACCAACGTCACCCCAATAAATTAAAAAGCAAAAAAAAAAAAAAATCAGTCACATTTTAAACAGTTGAAAATAATAAAAACAAAGTCATAATGCATTTTTTTATGTATAGGAAAATTTTATTAAGAAAATACACACATCTTTTTATAATATATTATGAAAGAGAAAAAACAATTCACATCATTATGAAGTTTTTATATTGATTCCTGGAACCACATGTAACAACTCAATCTGGTATAATATACTCTACACAAGGCATTCCCCTTAACTAGCATTGCCATAAGCAATTACTGCAAGACTACCCCATCTCTTTTTAAAAAATATATTTGTATTGATTTCAGAGAGGAAGGGAGAGGGAGAATTAGAAACATCAATGAGGAGAATCATTGATCAGCTGCCTTCTGCACGCCCCCCACTGGGGGTTGAGCGAAAGCCAGGCATGCACCCTGACCAGGAATCGAACCGCGACCTCCTGGTTCAGAGGTCAACGCTCAGTCCTGAGCACACCGGCTGGGCTCTTGATCTTAAATTTAAAGGCGAGAAAGGCTAAGCAGTGACTTTTGCAACTTGTGGTTTCCTTGAAGTCAGTAATTAATGCTGGGTATGTTATCAAAAGGAACACAACATCAATTGCAAAGATATGGTTTTAATTTCAGTTAATTTTAAAGGTTATTAGACAATAAATCCTTAGGCAAAAATTTTACGTAATCAAATATTTAGCTAAAATTAGTCTCTGCAGAAATTCTTTATTCCACACATACATATTACTACTTTGTAACTGTTCTCACCTTTTAATAAAGATATATATATATATATATATATATATATATATATACACACACACACACACACACACACACACACACACACACATATATGCATATAATACAATAGATATCATTTAAAATAAACCTTACAATTCAAATTCACATTGACATTGGCAGGTTCTTGATACCAATTGATATTGCCCCAAAATGATAGCAGTTGGTGGTTCTGAAATGACCAAATCAAAAGATGTTAGTGAACTGGCTACTGAGAATCTGTTGTAATTTGTCATATTCAAAACCACATTTTTTATGTTACCATTCAATACCTAAAGTGCTAAAGACTAATGTTTACATTGTATTTGAGTTATAAACGGGAACAAAGTAAAAAATGAACGGGGAAAAGTGATTAAAAAGGACCTAAGACTAATCTCATAAGAATAGGTGGTGCTCAGTGGTTAGTGTTGGCCCTCAGACGGAACGGTTGTGGGCATCTTCCTCGGTTCTAGGTTTGATCCCGGGTCCTGGTCAGGATGTGTGTGGGAGGCAACCAGACACATCAATGTTTCTCTCTGTCTCTCCTCCCTTCCACTTTCTGAAAACCAATGGGAAAAAATATCCTTGGATGAGGATTAACAATAAAATAAAATAAATAAAAAGAAAGAATAGGTGACGATTATCATCTGAAATAACAATTCTTGAAGATAAGGTATTTAAGATTCAGATAGTATCATCTAGCACTGAGGCCCTTCTTCCCTGAGAGGGGCTAAGGCTAAGAGCCTGTGCTCTGCCACTTACCCCCCGAGAGCCTGGCCTGCAGGCCTTCTCTCCAGAACAGGCGGGGTGACAGGTGACTGTGAAGATTAAACATAATGATGCATGTGGGATACTTAGAACAATGCCTGGCACGGAGTAGGTGCTATTCATAAAATGTATTTATCATTATTCACTAACTGCTTACTTACCATGTTGGGGATATTTCAATGATTACGTAGGAATCAATGATTTGCTAGAATAAACACTTAAAATTAGGAAAGGGAAAGACATTTTTTCTACAACACTGAAAACTGGGGAATAGAGTTCTCCTTAGTCTTAACACTTTAAAAAGTATGCTGAATATGGGGATAACTTCCCAAACAGCAAAGTGACAAGTATTTGTTTGGAAAAAAAAAAAAAAGCAAGCTTAAATAACCATATGGAAGTTTATTGGCAAAAATCTGTTGTAGATGCAAAGCATCCAAAAGTCATTTACCTTCCTTTGTGTATTTTATGCAATTGAACTAGGAACACCTTTTGTATCATACACTGGCTTACTTTTCTCTGAGAAGCACAATTTTCCTTTTCCAAGAAAGGAAAATAATTACTGTTTTAAAATCTAATCACCAGTTTATCTGAGTAACTCCTGGCAAGAATTAAGGGAATTATGCACTGAGAGTCATGTCCTAATTGGGCCCAGTTGAATTTATTAAAATTTGAATCAAAAGCATTGGGTTTTTTCTTTGTCTAATGGAAACATCTTCACTTCTGAGGAGCGGTAAATTTTCTGCAGTTCAATTGACTATTTTGTTTTATTTAGCTTATCTGTAGAGGATTTGTCATTTTAATGTTTAGATGCACATCAAATTGCAAATCACAATCAGTCGAGAGCCAGACAGAATGTGGCTTTCTACGCATCACAATGTGTCTGCACCAGAACAGGTGTGACCTTGTCTGGGAAGGAAAGATGACCTTGGTTCTACTTCATTCATTAGGACAGTCCCTTTAAATGGAACCTTAGTAGAGAGCATTGAGGTTTGTATTAATGCTCTCAAGTATTATGTACGCTCAACAGAGCTGATTCTATGTTGGTGAATTCAACAGAAGACTAGAGCTGTCCAACTGTATGAAGAAGTTATCTTTGAGGATACTGAACGGGTTTAGGAAAAGAGCTAGAGAAGCATTTGGATGAAGTATTTTTTTCCTAAAGCAAGGCTTTTCCTAGTCCCCTACCATCCCCTTTGGGCTTTCTTAGTTACCTGGCAGCAGTAACTAAAGCCCCACACCCTTTAATAATGACTATGTGTTGGTATTAATTTGCTAGTAATTCCTTTGCAAAGGAGAATGCAGAATCTTATTTCTCCAGATGCTAATTTAGAGGGAAAAAAGACAAAGGATAGGGTTAAGTCATAGCGTGAGACAACCAAAAGTAGAGAAGAAACAAAGATTCATTTGATAGCTATTCTTTTATAAATGAAAACTGGTTGCTAGTTTTAATAAGCACATTTAAAATCAATAATTTGAAATTAAACAGTATTCATTATGCCTTTTCAGAAAAATCTGTTTAAAAGTTCTGTATTAATTTTTGCTCTTATAAACATCCTTTAAAAACTATACATAACAGAAATAGGTGGAACCAGTTCTTTGTGAGAACATAATGTGTTACCTTTTTCATGTGCAGTGCATACTCTCTGAGCACTGAACTAAAAATGCACACCACCTAGGACTCTGGAGCAATGCCACTCAGGCCCTCTCTGTACCAGCAGCACGGACATGGCTGGGCATCACCACGGAGGGTGCCTGAAGGGCAGAACCTTGGGCCCCACCCCACACCAAGGGCATCCACAGGAGGAATGCGTCAGCTCTCCAGGAGACTCAGACAACTGCTTTAACGCAGTGACAGGGAGGGCAGGGGGAGTGTGTGCTGATACACCTGCCATGACTCTGTCCAGGGAGCCCTGGGGCCTGGAGGTGGGGACAGAGGCCTTCCCATTTTAAAGAGGTTTCTTAAAGAAGCTTCACAGTGCTTCTCAGGCAACTTTCTGGGTAAGAATCCATCCTTTAGAAAGGTTTTAACCAAAATCTTTAACACTTTTCCCATTACAGTCTATAAACCTTACCCTCACTATTTATCCAATTTGTCTCACACCACAGGTGGTACTACCAGATTAGAAAAAGTGTCATCACTTTTTCCTATTTAATAATTTCTGACAGACTATTCTACAGAATTTTACTCAAAATTAAAATGACTCTCCATTCCTGTTTTTCAAAACAATTACCTCCTTCCTACATAAATGTTTCCATAGAAATCAAATGTTTCAGCTTATTTTCTAATTTGATGCCATTATGCCACCCCCCTCCCACGATAATTCTTGCCTCTATTTTCTTAGCTTTAATATTAAAAATGGTTTCATTACTTTACATCCAATACTTATTAAAAAATATTGGTTGGTAAATAATACATCCTGAGAATTAAGTAGCTTTAAAATATATATATATATATGATTTCTCTTATTTAAAAAAGCATTATGCTATTTGGCCTTGTTTTTCTTCCTTGAAATATTGATAATTCCCATGAGGCCTGTACTAGCGATATTAATAAGTGCACATCTTAGTCAAATTACTAAATAAAATTCCGCATATGTTCCTACCTTCAGCAAGCAAAATCAGGTTTGTAATATTTATAATGTTAAACTAAAATCAAGATTTCAGAGAGAATTTTTGGGAGTGGTTGTGTTTTGACAAAGGTAATATGAAAAACATAACCTTTCATATTTAATTAAAAGAAACAAATTGTGACCTAGTTGCTTATTTTATGAAACAGATTTATGTAACAGACTTCTGACTTTACTCATCTATTAAACAAATTAAGTAATTGCATTTCCCCGTATTTTAAATGGCAATACCATTTTGAGTATTCTTAAAATGAAGAATTTACTCAAAAGTATTGTGAACTAATCTCTGGCTATAGGTAGAGAAAAATATAAAGATAAATACAAAGCCCCTTTTTCTCTACAGAATATTATATTTACCATATCAAAGACTGTGGGGAGAAATGTAAAATAATGTGCATGCTGATAAGTAGCTGTGAATAATTTTTTGAATATTATAGAACAAGCATTTAAAAATTTAGTTCCTTCAAAGCAACCGTGTTAGGTAAATATATCGCCATACTACTACTTCTTAAAATGATTCTGGATTTTCCTTTAGAATTCTCCAATTTGTAAGAAACACAAAAAAATGGTATCACTAGTCAATTATTATCCATTTTACTGAGTTGAAAATGGCATGAAAACGGACTATTAAAAACGGTCTGAACACCTACCTTATTTATCCCACTTGGCTCTAAATTAATTTGATGGCTTCAAAAAATTAAATGCATTTTTAATGGAGAAAGAATTGTCACTAATGATATTCAAAGGAATGTCTCATAGGAATATTCCAAAATTATCTCAAGTAGAGCATCACTATTGGAAGAGGGGATGACTTCTTCAGTTAAATATGACTCATTTAGATGTGAAACATCTAATTTGTTAGAAGTCATGATGTCAATCATAATTTATGCATCTTATACCCCCCTCCTTAGAATCATCTCAAAATTAAGATGATGAAAATGTGTTTTTCATAAGCAAAGCTAAATTTCTATCTGAGCAATAAAATAGCATAATTGAAGCAATTAAATTGAAGTTATTACCTTTATTAAATAAAAAAGTTACACTATGATTTTTATACAGTTAAAAACATTTTTAAATTAAATGTTTTAATGTTGACATTATTACAGGCTCAATGACTATATTTTTAATTTGTCTAAAGGCAGCAGTTCCCATTTCTCTCTTACAATGTTATAACTAAGCCTTAATTTAGTTTTAGGAAATAAATAATAGGGTATATTTTTCATATTTCTCTAGCTCTATATACTGGAGAGGAATTTCAGAGCATGAGGAAGAAATAAATAAAAACATTTTAGATAGACAATTTGTCCTTAGAATTTGGTTAAATTTGGCTTTTTTCTCATATCGTGTGCTCATCTCCACAGAAGTCAGTTAGTATATTAGTAGCCCTCAAAAGAGCTCAGTGAGAGATTATTGCCTACTAGAGGCCCAGTGCACAAATTCATGCATGGGTGTGTGTGTGTGTGTACCTTGGCCTTGCCGGCGATTGGGGCCTATCAGGGCTATAGGAGGTTGGCCAAAGGGAGGGGCCGCAGGAGGTTGGCTGTGGGAGCACACTGACCACCAGGGGGGAGCTCCTATGTCCAGCACCTGCCCCCTGGTGGTCAGTGCACATCATAGCGACCAGCGGACTTGTCGTTCGGTTGCTTAGGCTTTTATGTATATAAATAATAGTAAATAGCAAATACTTGGGCAAGTGTGATCAAGAGCACAGGTGAAGACATTCAAAATACATTTTTAACATCTCTTTGATGTGGTACGAGCTACAAATCAGAATGAACGCATTATGGCTATTTGGTGGCAGGCCAGTGAGCATTAACAATGTAGTCGACACATCTACCCACACAGAAGTGTAGACTCATGGGAAAAATAAGTCTGTCAAAGCAGTGGGGGACAATAAAACACAGGAAACCCCCCCATAAATTTGAGAACATTATATTTTTGTCTGAAAAAAGGGGTTCCCTGAAGCACAGACAATATTTATCAGTGGGCACTTCTATTCCGGTAGCGCAGGAGGGCTTGTTCCAGAGTCTGGCCATTCATACATATCTGGCAGCATGGAATCATATTCACTTCGCCATATTCTTTCTCTAACATACTTGGCCTTGTCCTCAGGTTCTGGGTATCGGAAAGCCATTTTATTAGCGTACAGGTATTCTGTAACCTAAAAAGTAAATAAGATTATATAACAGAAATAACCAGCGAGGAAGCTTATTTAGAAAAATATTTAAATATCTAGGAAAATAATAAGAGACATGCCACATTTAGGTGAAGAAAACAATAGAATTATATTGAAAGACTTAAACCCAAAAAACCTTGAGTCGAGAGAGATACTGAATGGGGATGAGTCAATACTGAAAGACTGAATTTTAGCTATTTAATTTATAAATATGACATAGTTGTATACATAGTTGCAAGGTTTTCTTTAAACTCAAAGAACCGATATAAAAATTCATCTAAAAGAATAAACAGTTGAGAACAGACAATACTGAAAAACCATGACAGAAAAAATATAGTATCAAATAACACACTTGATACATATTATAATAATTAAAACAGTGCATAATGATAGATAAATACAGTTAGGAACAGATTCCCAGTAACATTAAAAAATTTTATGCTAATAAAAACAGTATTCTTGATCAACTGGTAGTGAAACAACTGGTTACCTACTCAAAGAAAAAGTTTCTCTGTCTCACAACATACACTAAAATAAACCTGCGTGATTAAAAAGTTTTATATTATTAGGAAGCACAGGTAGATATTTATATAATTTTGGAGTGGGAGAAGGCATTAACACTCACAAAAAATGAGAAATGATCTATAACAATAATTTCATGAAAAAGCTTTTGAAAAATGGTACATAAAACAATTCTAAGTTTAGAATAATTGACAATGGTACAATACCTGCACCACAGCAAACAGAAGGATCACTATCCTACATAATAAAGAGTTAATATGCTAATTAGAAGGAACAGCAGAATGACTGTCCAGAAGACCTTCCGGACAAAGTGGGGCTGCGAGGGCTGGCCGGGGCAGCTGGGACTGCGAGGGCTGAGCCCCTTGCCTGAATTTCGTGTGTCCGACTTCTAGTCCTTAATAAAGAGCTCTCATAAGTCACTATCAGAAAGAGCTGGCTGGCATGGCTCAGTGGTGAGTGTAGACCTAAGAACAAGGAGGTCATGATTTGATTCCTAGTCAGGGCAGGTGCCTGGGTTTCAGGCTTGATTCCCAGTGTGGGGTGTGCAGGAGGCAGCTGATCAATGATTCTCTCTCATCATTGATGTTTCTATCTTTCTCTCTCCCCCTTTCTTCCTCTCTGAAATCAATAAAAATATATTAAAAAAAAAAAGTAAAGACATATAACATATAAACAAGCACAGGCCATGAATAGGCAGGTCACAAAAAAGTATGATTGCTCAATAAACACAAAATATTCTTCAACCTAATAATAAAATAAGTGCTTTAAATAAAAATAATTTTCATCTATTAAATAGATAAGATTTAAAAATAATAATTCTAATTATGGGCAAAGGTGTGGGAAAACAAATACACTCGTATCTAATAGGTACTATGTAAATTAGTACTTTTTTCTGAAGAAATATTTGGCAATATGAATCGGTAGCCTTAGCATGTTAACGATGTTTGTCCTCAGGATTAGAAATTTATCTTAAGGAAAAACAATCACAAATGCACATAAAGACTTATCTGAGGATGTTCACTACATTATTATTTCTACCAAAATGAAAAACACTTAAATGTCCAAAGAGAAATGGTTAAACTAATTATGACATAATAACAAAAAGAGAATTATAATTATAATACATAAGTGGGAAAAAGTGCAGTGACAACCCAATTATAAAAATAGGTACTGGTGCCTAGGCATGTGTGTGCTTAAAAAAGCCAGAAGGCAACAAACCCAAAGTAATGTGGGTTACATTTTGGTAGAATATGGGTGGACGTTTCAAACTTTTCTCTAATAAACTTGTGTTACTTATATAAGAAAATTCTATTAAAATTTATTTGAAGACGTATAAACTAATACTTACTTTAATAGCAATGTTAATGGAAACTTCCTGAATTTTGGAAAAAGGGGGATAAAGTCTCCCTTGAGCTAGCTCTCTATCCGTCAATTGATTTGTCAGTGCCTAAAGAGAAAAACAGAACTTAACGTTTGTTTGTTTAAATAACACAAAATAATAAAGACCTAATGAAACATAGAAAGGGATGAGGAACAGAAATACAGATAATATCCTTCTATTTCTAGCAGGAATACACTTAAACTACTGCAAAAATTAAAACTGTTCACTACTAAGCAATAAAGAAATAACCAGATTTAAAGGCTTATTAATATATTCTACTTAACATACAGAGTTTGGCATAATTACAACAGCTACTACGAAAATAGACATTATACTTGTATTAATGTGAGTTCTTTAAAACTCATACTGTCAAGTTTGGAGCTGCAATTATTCCAAATAATTCTGTAATTGTCATTAAAAACTCACAAGGAGTTATACTTTATCTATGCTGTCACAATATGTTACTTTCAGATACATATAATACAGGTATAGTAGATGTGTTATAAATACGAAAGGATTCACAGCTTACCATCACACATTTGAAAAATCATGCTAAAAGATAATTTTATGCAAAAGTAGATGGGCAAATCCAAAGAGCAATGGGTAACTTCCTTTACATTCATTTAACCCGTTTTCTTTTTCTTTCTGATTTTAATCTTTATAATTCGTCCTTTATAACTAAACAATATTAAAAATAATTAATTACCTTTGCAGCTTCTAGGAAAACATGGTCACTAATATGCCGGGTGTGACAGAGAATAACAGCTAAAGCCACTCCTAGAATACAGTTTAAACAGTTTATTTGGTAAGGTCATTTTTCAAATTGTGAAAGGAGCCAAATAAATTCCCAGATTTCATGCAAGTGAATGGCGAATCATCCCCACTCCGAATGCCCACTCCAAAAAAACCCCAAGCAACCAAGAAAAAACACACAGAAATCTGAGAGTTAAAATCCAATGACCTTTATTAACCACTATAATTCTTATTTACTAGAAAAAATATTTTAGAAAATACCAAACAGCTTTCCCCAATAGTTTTTATACATTTATCAAAATTACAAAAGCATACAATTTATCGACACGTTACAAAAAACACTATTCCTACACACCTCCAATCCTCCATTTCTTGCTCTACAGAGACAACTACTTGTAATTCTTTTAGCTGATTGTTTCAATATTCATTTCTCTCACTCTTAAAACAGCTTGCTTATAGTTCTGACTGACTTCTGAGTTTTAAATGTCACTGCCTCCTTCCTGTGGGAAATGAGTAGTTAGCTTTCTGCCACATTTCCAGCCTTTTCTCTTCTTCCCATCATTTTGACTGAATGAACATTCAGTGTTTATTATGACTTCATAAATGCTATTCACAACTGTGCTATACATTAATACTTTTTCCTCTTCTGTATAACTTTGTTTTCCCTAAAGTTACTATCCTATTTTTTTCTTGACTTTAGTGGTTTTTTGGAATTTGAAATAATTTCATGACAAAACATTCATTCACTTGTCTAAATTTTCTTCTAATATTTCAGCTACCTCATGCAGTCTCTACTTTCATCCTCTAGAATAAATGTGATCTGGCTGCAATCCACTTCAGACATGGAGTTGTCATGCTGGAAAATCCCTCTATCATTGGGATTCCCTTTGCTTCTAAGTTGAGTTTATTTCCTAAATCCCACTTCTTCCTCGTTTTTTGTTACTATCTCTTTTTCTTAGGATATATTCTCCTGTAGTTTTCTGAAAAAACAGTGCATGGGAGGTATATTTTTTGAAATCTTACATTGAATGCTTACATTCCTCAACTATCTTTTTCTCCTTTTCCTACTTTCCATTTTGATAGTTTGAGTTACAATTCTAGTTTAGAAATAAGCTTCCAGCATTACTGGTGATGATCCAGTGCCAAGGTGATTGCAGGTACTTTTTCAGTGATTATCTTTTTACTTCCTCTGTGGAGGTATTGTAGGCTATGCTTGTGTGTGTAGCTAATGTTCTGTAATTTCATGACATGCCCTGAGGTGTTCCCAAATTTCTATTTCCTGCTATTGTACCTCATGGACTATTCCTCTAATGCTCTCCTATATTTCTATCTCTGTTCTTTGCTCTATTTCTAGGTGACTTCCTCAACTTTTTCATCTAATCACTCTGCTACTAAAATTTTCATTTTCAAGACCTTATTTTTGTTTTCTAATTTTAAAAAATAAGTCTTTGTCAGAGATGCAATCATGATGATATTGATAGTTTTTAATTTTCTTTCTTCCCACATAGAACTAGTTATCTTAAAAAAATACATATATATATATACACACACATACACACACACACACATTGATTTCATAGAGAAAGGAAGGGAGAGGGAGAGAGAGATAGAAACATCAATGATGAGAATCACTGACTGGTTGCTTCCTGCATGCCCTATCTGGGGATGGAGCCCACAACCCGGGCATGTGCCCTGGCCGGGAATTGAACCATGAGCCCCGGGTTCACAGGTTGATGCTCAACCACTGAGTCATGCTAGCTGGGTAGTAATCTTTGACCATTTCTCAAATGCAAAGGTTCGGAATTAAAAAACAATTGGTAGCTATGAACACAAGGATGGGGCCTGCTATTCTGTCACTATTGAGCGATTCGCCTTTTAATCTCCTACTTTCTGGCACCTCTGTCCTCAACTATGTCTGTTGTCTCAAAGTCTATACATTTTGTTTTAAACTATTCAAAGACTGTCCCAACAGAGTGGGGAGAACAGGAAGATCAGATGGTTAATACCTTCCTTATTTTAATCTAGCCTCTGGAAAATAAAGAAAATTTAAAGAAGAGCAACTGGTCCATCTACATTTAATGCAGTTATTTAAGTGTTTGGGCAAAAATGACTGTTTTCTTATATGGGTAGGTTTACAGTTGTTTATATGGAAAATAATAAAATAATTAAATAATAATACAAGAATAAACTATGTTTCACATACTCACAACTATAACTGTTGCATTATTTATCTGCATTACAACTGTAAGTCTTCTTTTTCCCACCCCTATAGGAATAAATACATTTTCAGAGGAAATAGAGCAAGTTGGATCTGCTGAATTTCTTGAGTTTCCCTGTGAATTCATACCCAAATCCTGTAAATTCTATCATTCATTTTAATCTTAAACTCTAAAGAATTTCATTAATTATTACTCTAAAACAAATAATGGTGACATTTACCTGGGAAAATATACGCATTGTTTCCTTGGCCTGGCGTGAATATTCGCCCATCATTCAGTTTCACTGGCTCGAATGGACTGCCACTGGCAAACAAACACCTTCCCTGTGAAGAAATGAAATGGCCTTGATTCTGTTACTCGATGTGGCTTAGAAAATCAAAGGAACCTCAAACAAGATTAAATCCTATAGTAAAGCAGACCAACATATTATTTGGAAACAGGAATAATTTACTATATGACAATACTGTCACTTAGTTTTTATTGGAATAAAGTTTGTTTTGTGCATACATTCTAAAATTGAGAAACGTCCATTAATAATTTTTCAAAAACCTTACACCTCTAATTTCCTTTAAAAAATTTTAAAGATGTAGATGGCCAATAAATACCATCCCAAAATATTAAAGATGGATGTAAACATCTACGAATGAAGGGGAGACATCAAAAATTAAACTGCTCGCATTTACTGTACATCTGCTGTCCCAGTGCCAGGGGCTCCCTCTGTGTTAACTCAGTGAACTTAGCCTACATGAAAACCTTAGAGGTTATCATTATCTTGATTTTACTGGTAAAATACAACGAGAAAACTCATTTAGGCTTAGATATTTCTGTCAAACTTGCGGCCCACAGGCTGCATGTGGCCCACAATGAATATTTTGCAGCCCAGCCAATATAACGGTATGCAAGGAACATTTTAATAAAAATGTTGTAACATAATTTTACAATATCCTGTTATACAAAATTATTAATAACGAACTACAATGTTCGCTAATGACTGATGACTATAATCATGTTGCATTCATTTCCCTTATGAGCCTTACGAGCAGCCGCACCATTCTCTCCACTAAAATTTGTAGCGAATATTTTATTTTTTAAAAAGTATTTTACTGATTTTTTACAGAGAAGAAAGGAGAGAAATAGAGAGTTAGAAACATCGATAAGAGAGAAACATTGATCAGCTGCTTCCTGCACACCCCCTACTGGGTATGTGCCCGCAACCAAGGTATATGCCCTTGACCAGAATCAAACCTGGGACACTTCAGTCCACAGGCCAACGCTCTATCCACTGAGCAAACTAGTTAGGGTGAGCAGTGAATATTTTAGCAGCCGATCACCACATCATTAGTCTTGGACTGACTTGTTTGGTGTGCGCAAACAGGAAATACATCTTTTTCAAAACAAGAAAAATAGGTTTATTTGCATTACGTTTATTAATTTGTGTAATTATTCAGTGTCTGGTAAGTTAATGTTCAAGAAAAATATTAATTTTTATTAAAATGTTCTATTATTTTATGTTAACGATTACTCATTTCAGTCCTTTGTATTCAGCATGTCTCTATAGAAATAAGCTGACATTTCCATGGAAATTGAAGCTTTTGTTTTTTGTGGTCCACATAAATTATACTTATTTGGACTATGTTAGCCTTTGAGTTTTTGACATGCTTGCTGTAAAATGTCATATATCACAACTGTAGCATTTAAAGTGGAACCCAGATATTTAAAACTCTGAAGCCCATGGCATCTTTTTGTTATGCCATACTGCCCCCCCATGAGGCAGTTTAGAAAAGAGGCATCAATACAACCACACTATTAATCCCAGAAAAAAAATGGCATGTTGCCTTGTTAAAAAAAAAGTCTCCAAATCTGTCATAATCATCCATGTTAGTATTATCTAATCTAATAAAAGAGTAATATTGAAATTGACCATTTCTACGGATGCCTAAGCCACGCCCAACAGCCAATCAGAGCGGCTGTATGCAAATTAACCCAGCCAAGTGGAGGCTGGCAGTCATGGAGCTAGAGTAAACAGGCAGCTTCCGCTGCTCCAGGAGTAAACTATCTGCTGGCTGGCTGGGCTTCTCCAGGCAACATTGTTGCAATTATAGAAGCCTCGGAGGTGAAGCAAACAGCAGGCCTGGGCCCAACTACTAAGGCAACATTCTTTCAATTATAGAAGCCACGAGCTGAAGCAGACAGGAGGCTTCGTTACCTGCCTAGGCCTCGGCTTAAAGGAACAGTGTATCAATTATACAAGATAAATAAACCCCAGAAACCTGCTTCTAGCCAGCCTTGCTGGGACATTGGGTCAATGGGAGCTGTGGGCAGCCTGAAAGCCTGAAAACAGCCCTCAGTCTGTCACCCAGGCTGGCCACATCCCAATGGGGTGAGGATCCCCACTGGGGAGCTTGGCCAGCCTGCAAACAGCCATCAGCCCCTCACCCAGGCTGACCAGGCACGCCAGCAGGTGGACATTCCCAGAGGGGTCCCAGAGGGCATAAGTCAGGCTGAGGGACCTCCCGAGTGCACAATTTTTTGTGCACCAGGCTCCTAGTGTTCTATAATAGCAATAACAAATGTTAGTTATTTGTTACATAACTGTTGTTTGTTATATAACAAATGTTACCAGTACATTCTGTATTTCTAAGAGAAATAAATGCCTGTGAAATTGAAAAGTATCTGAACATTAATTTACAAAATGAAGTCCTTTATATATAAAATCCCCCCAACAAATACCATCACCCCCACCTTTCCCTGGCAAAAAAATAAGATGGAGAGCAAGAAGAAAACAATGGTTCTCCAGCAGAATAACCTATCCTTCAATAATCAAGGCATAACATATGTATGTTCTGTTTTAAACAGCTCCTTGGATTAAGTTAAAAAGTGATTTACAGAAAAGTGAACTATGTCCACATGATAGGATGGACAAACTGCCATGAATACCTGAACATTCAAAAGAATGATGTCTGATAACCTAAAACCCAACTGCAACAAGAGTGCAATATCCCAGGGCTACTCTTTGAAATACAGCAGATCCTCGGCATGAGTGGTTTAAACACTCAAGAATTTGACCTGAAGGTCCATGAAGTACAGTAATTAGTACTTTTAAAAGGTATACTTTCAGTTTCAAAATGATACAAGGTTTAAGTGTTGAAGCAAGTCAGCGACATGCTTAGTGGTAGGCTCGGGTGACTAGCTTGGACCTACAACTACAAACAACATTTTCTACGGATAGCTAATATCATTCTCAACCTATTTTAGGCATAACTCGATGTGTAACAAAAGTTGTTTGTTTTTTTAAAAAATATGTTTTATTGATTTTTTTACAGAGAGGAAGGGAGAGAGATAGAGAGCCAGAAACATCGATGAGAGAGAAACGTCGACCAACTGCCTCCTGCACACCCCCTCCTGGGGATGTGCCTGCAACCAAGGTACATGCCTTTGACCAGAATCAAACCTGGGACCCTTCAGTTCACAGGCTGACGCTCTATCCAATGAGCCAAACTGTATAGGGCAGTGTTTGTTTGAACATCAACATTAGTTCCTGGTTAATGCCATACGTGTTACCATAATAATAATCTATACTAACAATAGAGGAATATGCAAATTATCTGGGACACCATCACAGTAACAGTAATGACCAACAGCAGGCTGCGTGGGGCAACAAGGCAGGCAGGGGGTTAGTGAGGGGCAACCGAACGACTGAACAGCAGGTTG
>PVJC01006869.1:0-29192 GCA_004026665.1 Murina feae | reverse complement strand
CCAGGGATCGGGCCTAAATTGGCAGTCGGACATCCCCTGAGGGGTCCCGGATTGAAGAGGGTGCTGGCTGGGCTGAGGGCACCCCCTGCCAGTGCGCAAATTTTGTGAACTGAGCCTCTAGTCCATATATAAAAAGCCTGTAGCCGTAATACCCAAAGATCAGTCACCAGGGGGTTCATGGAGTACCTCTTATTTCCGTGGCCCACAGGCTCTGATTGCAGCAAGGTGGGTGGCAGGTAGGCAGGGCCACACAGCAAAGAGGGCATGGGGGATGGGCGCTGGGTGGGCAAGGGCGGCAAGTGTGGTGTGTGTCCCCAGGTGGTGAGCAGAGGTGCTACCGCTGTGGGGGGTGGGGCAGGGGCATATGTGATCGGCGGCGGGGGGAGGCAGTGCACAGGGTAAGGGCACAAGCTGGGAGAGGAATTGAGGCAGAAGGTAAAAGCTGTTACTAAGGGAAAGAGCCAAATGGTTCAGAGCAGCCAATGGCTCAGACACTCAACACTAGGGAGAGAGGAATGGGGACCAGCTAGGCACAAATGAACTTGCAAGGCCTGTGGCAGTGGCGGCCGGGTCTGGGGTCCCACTGGTGCGGTGGGTCTGGGGTCCCACTGGTGCGGTCGGGTCTGGGGTCCCGCTGGCACGGCAGTTCTGGGGTCCTGCCGGCTCGTGCGGTGGAGGTAGTCTGGGGTCCCACCTGCAGCAGTGCAGCAGAGGGAGTCTGGGTCCCATGGTGTGGGGAGGTCTGGACCCAGTGGCCCAGGGGTTTGAGTCACACGCTATTTCACGAGCTGGGCCTCTAGTATGTATAATAATAAATATTATGGGGGCACCATTAATTTTAATAGCTTCATAAAGTGGATTATACAATATAGTACTTTATGGGGAATGTGTTATATTCATATCATACCAGTAAATTTGGAGGTTTAGAAAGATCTTGGGAACGTTCTCTAGAATGGTGAGATTCTACAGCAGTTCATCTTCTCCAAACCATCTGTTCTTTCCCCGTCATATTCTACCAGCTGCTTATGTATGGCCAGATCTTAATGGTAACAGTACTGTCATTCTGAGGCCCAAGCTGGCCTATTCTCTGTCCTACAAGAAACTGTTGCTTTCTCACTGAGCACTGAGGGTGTTAGAGTAACACTGAGACATCTCTCCACTGAAAATAAAGCAACTAAAAATTTAAGAGGTGACTGCAAATACATAAATATGTCATTATTTTATGTAACACTAGGAAATTATATAAAATTAAACTATGATGCAATGCTTTTTAAAAAATCATTTTTAAAACAGAGATAGCAGTTTCAAAGTTATAAAAATTGTGAAAACTGTTTTATCTCATCTGGCTGGTGGATGAGTATCGACCTATGAACCAGGAAGTTAGAGTTCAATTCCCAGTCAGGGCAACACGGCTGGGTTGCAGGCTCGTGGGTATGTGCGGGAAGCAGCTGATCAATGATGTTTTTATCTCTCTCTCCCTCTCCCTTCCTCTCTGAACTCGATACAAATATATTTTAAAAAATGTAAAGCAGCACAAATGGCATAAAGGTATTAAAAAATAGAATTATGAGGTAATTACTTTCCAGAACTGTTACAAGCAATAATTAATACCAGAATTTGATGATCCATGAATGTATGTTGTAATCTCCAGAGTAACCATGAAAATTATGAAAGAATGTATAACCTATGGGCTAATAGAGGGAAAATAAGATATAATTAATTCATTAAATTATTATTAATACCTCTGTAAGTGTATATGCTTCTTCAGCTGTACACTCAGCCATTGCTGTAGGATTACTTAATGCAAAGATTATAGGCCTTTCATTGTTATCAGCCATGGTTTTGATTACACCAGGAGTGAAAAGTCGGCCAGCTCCTGCAACTCCTGAAATAAATAAGGGGAAATAACAGTCAACTTCATTACAGTAAAATAAAGCAATTCTTTTAAAAAAATATATTTTTATTGATTTCAGAGAGAGGGAGAGATAGAAACTTAAGTGATGAGAGAGAATCATTGATTGGTTTCCTCGTGCATGCCCCACACTGGGGATGAGCCCACAACCCAGGCACATGGCCTGACTGAGAATTGAACAGTGACTTCCCAGTTCATAGGTTGATGCTCAACTGCTAAGCCACACTGGCTGGACTAAAAGCAATTCTTATAAACAGCATTTCTACAACAGGTTTAACATAACATAAGTGTAGGTGAATTCTTATTATAAAGATGGCTTTTGCATTGCTGAAATAATGTTATATGAACACAATTTCAAATCTGAAAAAAAAAACACCCAATAAAATGCTTCACTTAAAATATTTATTGCCTACCCCAGACATAGTAAATTGGGGGGGGGGGAGAGAGGGGAAGTGTGTAAGATTATCTCCATCACTATGTCTAATTAAAAATTGATACAACATGAATGAACCTTAAGGATATTATGCTAAGTGAAAAAACCAGTCACAAAAAGACATACTGTGTGATTTCACTTATACGAGTTCTAATCAATGAAGAAGCTAAAAAATATATACTTTTCCTGACCACAGACACTTACTGTTTGTGACTATTGTGCTATTTAGCATTCAATAGGGCTTGTACATGAAACAGATACAATTAAAGGAAAATGATAGATTAAAAATCTTATAGCTACATTGGAAAGAAAACAGCTCCCCTTTTAAAGACTGTTACATTTTCTGTTGTGGACTTAATGTTGTCACAGTCTCATGTCAGCTATGCAATGCCTGACTCAAAAGGTACCAAACACTTTCAGCTTTGTTGTCAATGAAAATCTTGGACTCTGCACAGGATTTTCTTGGTACAGTGTGTCAAATGACCTTGGTCTTTTTAAGTTTTGAGCCCAACAGTCATACCAACTCTAAAATAAAGTGTGATAAATCCCACAGCTTCTACACTTAAAAATACAAGCAACATACATTAACTGAACTTTCATTACACACTGTAATCAAAAAGCTATTATGAAAAATATCATATATGCTAAAAGCTAGGTAAAATCTACCATTTCTTTTTTAGCAAACCTAATGTAAATTATGATTGGCAAAATACAGTTAAGAGAATAATCGGGGAAAAACCAAGATGGCAGCATAGGTGAACACCACAATTGCTGCTGGGCACAACTATTTCAAAACCACAACGAAAAGAAAAAACGGACACTACCCAGACCCACAGGAAAGCTGGCTGAGTGGAAATTCTACAATTAGAAAGAGACTGAGACCCAGGTAAAGTGTGGAAATAAAGTGCAGAGGTACAGAGGCATGCACGAAGGGGCTCGCGGAAAGGGCTGGCAGCATTTCGTACGGGAGGGAGGCACAAGCTTCCAGTGGCTCTGAACTCCAGTTCCAGGCAAGTTTCTGGGGACTCAGAATCATACGGGGAGGAGCTTGACTATCTGGCACCATGTGGCACCGGGAGGAACTCTAGAGTGGCTTGAGACCCGGTGCCTCTTAGGGCAGGGCTGAGAATCAGCCATAGCTGGTTGCTCCGCCCTTTAGTTTTCCCAAGACCCTGCCCCACCCAAGCTGTGCGCAAAGGCTTTTGCATATAAAAGGCTGGGAAGCCCCGGGCAGAAGCTAAAATAGCACCTCCTTGGAGTTCCAAGAGCCAGTGTACCCAGTGGTCAGAGCGGGACCACCCAGTCTACAACTCCTCAGACTCATAAGGGATGCACTCAGGGAGCAGACTTAGTGGGCACCAAAGCTCCACTAAGGCAAGTCTTGCCCCATAAGGGTGTCTCCAGCATAGAAGTTTTCCCACCATAGACACAGCTGATTAAAGCCACTCTGTCAATGCAGGGAAGCAGCCAAAATGAGGAGACAAAGAGACAGTTCACAAATGACAAAAATGGAGGAAAGCAAATGACTGGATACATAGTTCAAAACCACAGTTGTAAGGTTTTTCAAGAATTTTCTAGAGACCGCCAATAAATTTAGTGAGACCCTTGAGGATATGAAAAAGGACCAGCTAGAAATTAAGCATACACTGACTGAAATAAAGAATAATATACAGAGATCCAACAGCAGACTAGAGGATCACAAGAATCAAGTCAAAGATTTGAAATACAAAGAAGCAAAAAACACCCAACTGGAAAAGGAAAAAGAATCCAAAAATATGAAGATAGTTTAAGGAGCCTCTGGGACAACTTCAAGCGTATCAACATCAGAATTATAGGGGTGCCAGAAGAAGAGAGAGAGCGAGATATTGAAAACCTATTTGAAGAAATAATGACAGAAAACTTCCCCTACCTGGTGAAAGAAACAGACTTCCAAGTCCAGGAAGTGCAGAGAACTCCAAACAAAAGGAATTCAAGGAGGACCACACCAAGACACATCATAATTAAAATGCCAAGGGCAAAAGTCAAAGAGAGAATCTTAAAAGCTGCAAGAGAAAAGCAGTCAGTTACCTACAAGGGGGCACCCATACATCTGTCAGCTGATTTCTTAACAGAAACCATGCAGGCCAGAAGGGAGTGGCAAGAAATATTCAATGTGATGAATAGCAAGAACCTACAACCACGATTACTCTATCCAGCAAAGCTATCATTCAGAATTGAAGGTCAGAAAAAGAGCTTCACAGACAAGAAAAAGCTAAAGGAGTCCATCACCACCCAACCAGTATTATATGAAATGTTGAAAGGTATCCTTTGAGAAGAGGAAGAAGAAGAAAAAGTAAAGATAAAAATTATGAACAACAAATACATATCTATCAACAAGTGAACCTAAAAATCAAGTGAATAAAAAAAAAATCTGATGAACAGAATAAACTGATGAATAGAATAGAATCAGGGGCATAGAAAGGGAGTGGACTGACAATTCACAGGGGAAAGGGTGTTGTGGGTGCAGGAAGAGACTGGACAAAAATAGTACACCTATGGATGAGGACAGTGGCGGGGGGATAAGGATAGTGGATGGGGTGGGAACTGGGAGGAGGGGAGCTATGGGGGGAAAAAAGAGGGAGGAAAAAAGAGGAACAACTGTAATAATATGAATAATAAAGATTTTTAAAAAAGGGAATAATCTGCAACAACTTTACTTACCAATTATAGCTGAAGGTTTAAGTATCTTTACTGCATCTTCAAAAGTATCAGGTATGCTCTCTGGGGCTGAGTGAGCAAATGATTCCTGATGACTCTCTATTTTAGCTTTCCGCTCCTGAATTATTACATAAAAAAAACAGTATTTTGGTAAATGCTGAGGATTAAGTGAAAAGACATCACTATGAGTCACATATTGCTTCTACAATAGGAATGTATTTTCATTTACTTTTCTCTTCAACCCATACCTTCTAATTCTATCTTCAAGTGTCCATAAACCCCAATATAAAACATAAATCAAATCTCCTTATAACCAGAAACTGTAATCCCTCTCAAAAACTCATTTACTCTGTGAAGACCTCCTAAATCCAATATGGCGCAAGTCCTACAATCCTTTTTCTGGACTAGATGCAGTTTGGAATTCAGAATTTTTCCTATTTTAGAAATAAATTATGGCAATATGGCAATATATAAAATATTACAAATGCTTCTCAATGGATACTCCACAACTGAACAAAATTTATGAAAAGTCACACCATGTCCTGACCAGCATGGTTTTGCAGGTTCGAGTCCCTGTCAAGGGCACCTACATGGGTTGCAGGTTCAATTGCCACCCCTCGTTGGGGCAGTGTGGGAGACAACCAATCCATGTGTCTCTCTCACATTGAAGTTTCGCTCTCTGTCTCTCTTTCCCTGGCTCCCTTCCTTCCACTTCCACTAAAAGTCAATGGAATAAATATCCTCACTCCTTGCATGAAGATTAAAAAAGAAAAGTCGCACCAAGCACAAAAAGTGAAGACTACAAATGACCTCTCTGGTTTTGTTGCCAAAGAAGCTCAATTTAGTCAGATGTTTTACTAACTGGATGCAAAGCTTTTAGAATTTCAGAATTGTACCTGGACTCCCAAGACTTCAGAAACAAGAGCAACAGAGACTTCTAGTTCAAGATGGCTGACTGAAGAAACATGCTTTCCTCCCCACGTCCCCAGTCAAAATGCTTAGTAGTGTCAAATTCTTATCAGTGTCACAAAGCCAGGAGAGGTACCAGTGACAAAGGAAAACAATGAAATGTTTCTCAAGATTTAAAGCAGGCAAAACATGGATGAAAATCTAATCAGGCTGAGAAATCCGTACCTTGACTTTGGCAAAAGAGAAGGCATCCCCTGCAAATGTTTCCATTAGAGCTCCAGAATAACCCAGAGAACCAGCATGGCTGGGAAAATCTGCACAGCATCGCTGGCTGGCTGGGAAGTGAACTAAAGGCCCGAGGTACAGCCTCACCAGGTGAAGGTTCTCAGAATAATGGCTTCGTATGCTATGTTTGTCTCCAGGAGAAACATAGCTCTCTACTACGATGATTCAACAGGACAGTCTCAAAAAGGAGGGCAGCGTTAGGACACCAGGAGAGACTGGAAGCCTAAATCATTAGGTCAAGCTACTTACGCAGACGAAGAGGAAAATACACTCTCAACCTGCAGACGAACAGGGAGGGGCTTCTCACTGTGCTAACCAATACTATGTGCATTCTAGAGCTGACTTATCTATATATAAAGGCTAATATGCCAAGATTCTGTCTAGGTAATGACATCATGGAATAACGCCCAGCTTCCTCTTGCTAGCAACTAGCCTCCTTGCAGTTTCTTCAGCCCAGGAACATGACTTGCTTTATAGCCAGGTGCAAACATTTCACACTTTAACCAAATGTCTGTGATGAGTTTTCCTGTGCCTCATATTTGATCCTCACACAAGTCCTGGAGTAGGTAGATAGGAGACTCGGTGGAATCCTATTTTTATTAGCCAGAAAATGGAGATTTAGCAAGTTTACAAACTTGACTGACTGAACAGAAGTAAGAAATGGTGGACCTTGAAAATGACTTCCGCTTTCCTCACTGTACAAACCCTGCTGCAGTTAAATATTTTACCCTTTGTTCTCCCTGCATGATCTATAATAATAATCTGCTTCATGTTGATATTTACTTCTATGTTGCTGACTATTACCTGAAAGAGAAGTTGGGGTGCTTCACTGCTCTGGAAAAAGTTTAGCTACATTAGAAAGCAGGTCTAATTAAGCAAGTTTATTCTATAGCAGGGGCCCAGTGCACAAAAGTTTGTGCACTTGGGGGAGCAGGGGCCCTCAGCCCGGCCTGTGCCCTCGCAGTCTGGGATCCCTCGGGGGATATCCACCTGCTGGCATGCCTGGCCAGCCTGGGTGAGGGGCTGATGGCTGCTTGCAGGCTGGCCAAGCCCCCCAGTGGGAACCCTCACCCCATGGGGGTGTGGCCAGCCTGGGTGAGGGGCTGAAGGCCATTTTCAGGCTGCCCACATCCCCTTCAGGGAGGGGGGTCCTACTGGGGTACCTATCCAGCCTTGGTGAGGGGCTGATGGCTGTATGCAGGCTGGCCACATCCCCTTCAGTGAGTGGGTCCTGCTGGGGTACCCGGCCAGCTTGGGTGAGTGGCTGATGGCTCTTTGCAGCGAGGCTGGCTGAAAGCTGGTATCTGGGATTTATTTAACTTCTAAAGTTGAAACTTTGTTGCTTTAACTGGAGCCCAGGTCAGGTTGCCCCTGACAATCCAGGCTCCCAGCACTTCCTTGAGCCCAAGGCGGATAGCAGGTAACTGAGGTTTATCTTCTATAACTGAAACTTTGTTGCCATGAGCAGAGGCCACAGCCGGCCTAGATAGACAGGAACCTTAGCTTTCTCCATCTGCCTAGGCAGACAGGAACCTTAGCTTCCTCCATCGCCGGGGCAAGACTCCTGCTTATTCCAGCTCAGGCTGCCCACAGCTCCCACTGACCCAACGTCCCAGTAAGGCTGGCTGGAATAAGGTTTCTGGGGTTTATTTATCTTCTATAATTAAAACATTGTTGCCTTAAGCAGAGGCCCAGTGGGCCTAATGGAAGCCTCCTGTTTGCTCTAGCTCCATGGCCGCCATCTTGGCTGGATTAATTTGCATATAGCCGCTGATTGGCTGGGGGCTTGGCTTGACTGGTGAGCATGGCTTAAGTATCTCAGAGTGATGGTTAATTTGGATATTACTCTTTTATTAGATTAGATACATAAAAGGCTAAAAGTTGACTCGCGCATGCATGATACATATAAAGATCTCGCTGGTGGCAACCGCACTCATGTGTTTTGATCTATTGTCAATCGTGAATTTCGTTGACACTTCTATTATAGAGAAAGGATGAATAGCAATATTAAGATATTTCTTCTAATTAATTTCCTTTCAACATGGGCCACTAGTTACAAATATAATAATCACATTTGTGAAAACCAACATCACAAAAAGAAACTACTGTGCACCAGTAAAACTACATATATTCCCAACAGCTTTCCAAAAGTATGTCTTATAATTCTTGTATCTTATATACAAGTTAACATAGCAGTTACAGTCTACTTGAGAGGGAACTTAGCTGAATGGTTAAGAGCACAGGCTTCATAGGCTTCTTGGGTACAAATCCTAACTCCATCACTTATAAATTGATGTCCTTGAAAGTCACCTGACCTTTCTAACCCTCAGTTTCTTCATTTGTAAAATTCCATAGTTTGGTTTTTTTTGTTAATTCTCACTGGAGGATATTTTTCCATTGATTTCTAGAGACTAGAATGGAGGGGGAGAGACAGAGAGAAACATCGATGAGAGAGACACATCATTGGTTGCCACCCACATGCACCCTGAAGAAGGCCAGGGATCAATCTTGCAACTGAGATACATGCCCTTGACTGGAAACGAACCTAGGATCCTTCAGTTTATGGGCCAACACTCTATCCACTGAGCCAACCTGGCTAGGGCAGTGTTTTCTGTTTTTGTTTTTTAAATATATAATTTTATTCATTTCAGAGAGGAAGAGAAAGGGAGAGATAGAAACATCAATGATGAGAGAGAATCACCAATCAGCTGCCTCTCCCACAGCCCTCACTGGAGACTGAGCCGCAATTGGGCATGTGCCTTGATTGGGAATCTAACCATGACCTCCTGGTTCATAGGTCAGTGCCCAACCACTGAGCCACGTAGGCTGGGCTCCATACAGTTTTTGAGATTAAATAAAATAGCAAATGTAAAGTTTTAGCACATCTGGCATATTTTAAACATCTATTATTTTATTATGTTTAATTAAACCACTCAAGATTTTTTACTTGCACACTTTTTCATTTTATCTTTTGATAAAATGTACTAATAGAATATTGGTACTAGTTAAGAAGATTACAGAATTGGAGCAAAGTACACTGAGATAAGCTTGCTCCAAAGATGTAAATGACAAGTAACTGCTATATCATTATACAAGGCAAAAGTACAACACTGTGTAGGGATAAGTTCAATTATGATATAGTTTACTTACATTTCAATGTGTTGCAGATCTAAGCTATAAAGCATTTCTTAAGCTAATAAAATGATAACCAACGCTAGGAAGGCAGGCATGTCAAAGGACACTAAATCAATCTCAGATAGAAGCTCTTTATTATCCACGAATTGGCCTTAAGAATATATATGCCTTGCCCTGGCTGAGTAGCCAGTTGGTTAGAGCGTCATCCTCACATGCCAAGATTATGTGCGGGTTAGATCCCCAGTCAGGGCACATACAAGAAATAAACAATGAATGCATGAATAAGTGGAACAACAAATTGATGCCCCCCTAAAAACAATTAAAAATTACTTTTTTTTAAGTAGTAAAACAAAAACATGCCTTTCTCTGGGGAGAGGGTGCATGGATTTCTATTAGATTGCTAAGGGGATTAGTGAATTTTGTTCAAATACCAGATGTTCTGCTAACAATTTAATTAGAATAGTCTGAGTTCCAATTAAAAACCTAGTCTTAGAAGGGTCAAGTACAATATTATTTGCATGATTATTTGATCTCTTAAGAGTCTGGAAATCGAGGAAGGAGTAAGTCTGATGCCAACACAGACACTATGATCTGAATACAAAGCAAAAGTATTTATCAAAGACAAAAGTTTTATAGACTGGTTGATTTCTGTTGAGAACATACTGTGAGATACTCAACTAGTACAATTTGGATAGTCGATTGAGGTATAAATTTTAGAAAAATTGATAATGTTTTAAAAAATCAAACTAAAAATATCATTATAACAATATTGTTTTGCTTCTCCAAGTTTTAAATACCTTACCTTAAATAATAAACCAAACTTGTCAACCATCCAAATTTTCTTTTGTGCCTCTTCTTCTGAGAGGCCACTTTCTACCATAGCCATAACTATAAGATTTGCAATTCCAAGAGCAGCCTGTCAAACAGAATAAAAATTTAAATAGTAAACACGAGAATATGATGCAATGCTTGAATTATAATGTTTTGTTATGAGGAATATTTGGTTTATTGTTCCCTTACAAATCACACACAAACTGATTCTTTGAGATATTCTCTAAGCATATTTTAAATTATCTACTTTACAACAGAAATTTTGAATTACAAAGATCTTATCTATCTCAAAATTATAAACTCATTATGCCCCATTTTCCAATTCTAAAGATGAATGTTAGTTTTAAATTCAAAATAGCTTACAGAAACTTACCTCTCCTGCTCCAAGAAATAAGATTTTGTGTTCTGAGAGTGGTTTACCAACAACTTTTTGTGCTGCAAGAAGACCTGCGAGAGCTACTGAAGCTGTCCCTACAAAAAATATAAAGATTTTTAAAAATAAAAAAGTGGTCACATACAAAGGGTTTAAGAAACAGAAATTAAAATCCTGAGGTTTCTTTTTGCTTTACCTTGAATATCATCATTGAAGGTACAGTATTTTTCTCGATATTTTCTCAAGAACCTGAATGCATTATGATTTCCAAAGTCTTCAAACTGAATAAGTGTGTTCCGTCCATACCTAATAAACAGCAAAACCCATAGTGGTTGTGTTGAAAAGCCACTACTAAACAGATTTCCTGTCTAATATTCCTTATGATAGCATTACAAAATATGTTGTTAGTTCATTTAAGGCCATGTGGTAATTTTCAGAGTCTGTGAAAGAGTAGACTCAAAATTTAGAAATCTATGTCTCATTCAGAAAATTTACAGGGTGCTTAAAATGAATGTAGTGCCAAGGTGAGCCTATGGAATATCAATCTGCATAAACTATTTCCAAGCAGGTGCTTAGCACATAAATGCACTAAATAACTTCTTCAAAAAAGATTTTGTTTCTGAATCTCAAATGTATAATATTAGCTATGTATACTCATTACATTAACTGTTAAATAGCAACATAATGAAGTAACAAATGTAAAGTTTTAGCACGTCTGCTATATTTTAAACAACTATTATTTTACATTATGTATAATTGAAGCACTCAAGCTTAGGAGGCTACTATCGCATGAGTTCATGAGCATTCAGAAAAAGACATCAATCATCTTGGTGAGATGGGGTAATAAGGGAAGGTTTAAAAAGGAAGTGGGACTTTATCTGGGCCATGAAAGAAGAAAAGGTAAAAAGGTAGGAAGAAAAGCAAGATATATTTTGGTGACTCTAAATTTTCAACAGTCTGGCTTTATATGAAAAGATAAGGGAGAAATCGGTTAAGGTGAGTTGGGCCAGATAAAGAAGGATCTTGCATGGCAATTAGGGAATGGAGACTTCATTCTGTATCTGGTGCAGAATCAGTGAAGGCTTCACAAAAGTAAAGAATTCATGTACAACTCCCTTTAGGAATGATGCACCTGCCATTAATGTGCAGCACAGATTGGTGTGGGGAGAAATGAGGAAGCCTGGAGAAGCAGCTAGGAGGCTGCTCTATCATGAGGACCAAAAGATCGGAAGCAGAAGCCATAGGAAGTAAAAGGGACGATTATGAGACATTAGAATAAACAAACAGAACTTGATGATGAGGCCAATTGGGAAGTAAGGAGGAAGTATGTTAAAATACCAAGGCAACCTGGATCAGCTACCATTTGATGGTCTAAGAAAAGTAGGGGAGATGGCAATTTCTAGGATAATGAAAGTGTATTTTTTTTAGATGTGTCAACTTTGAAAAAAAATAAAAAAAATATATATTCCATTGATCTTTCACAGAGAGGAGGGGAGAGGGATAGAGAGCTAGAAACATCGATGAGAGCTAGAAACATCGATCAGCTGCCTCCTGCACACTTCCCCACTGGGGATGTGCCCGCAACCAAGGTACACGCCCCTGACCGGAATCGAACCTGGGAGCCTTGAGTCCACAGGCCGATGTTCCATCAACTGAACCAAACCGGTCAGGGCTGAAAAAAAATTTTTAAATATATTTTATTGACTTTTTACAGAGAGGAAGGGAGAGAGTTAGAAACATCCATGAGAGAGAAACATCGATCAGCTGCCTCCTGCGCACCCCTCACAGGGGATGTGCCTGCAACCAAGGTACATGCCCTTGACTGGAATCTAACCCGGGACCCTTCAGTCCACAGACCAATGCTCTATCCACTGAGCCAAACTGGTCAGGCTAAAAATTTTTTTTAATTTTTAAATATCTTCTATGTACCAGTAATTTAAAAGGCAGGGCAGGGCTGGGTCATAAATGTAAAGAATTTGGACTCTGTCATAAAAGTAAAGAGTTCAGACTTTACCCTATGTCAATAGAAAACCAATTAGAGATTTCAAGCAAAAGTATGACATAATGAAGTACATGGCTTTTTAAAAATATATTTTATTGATTTTTTACAGAGAGGAAGGGAGAGAGAGAGTGAGGTAGGAACACTGATGAGAGAGAAACATCAATCAGCTGCCTCCTGCACACCTCCTACTGGGGATGTGCCCGCAACCAAGGTACATGCCCTTGATTGGAATTGAACCAGGGATCCTTGAGTCCACAGGCCGATGCTCTATCCACTGAGCCAAACCAGTTAGGGCGAAGTACATGTTTTAATAAAATTTAATCTGGTGGTAACGTGGACAAGGGCTGGAAAGGAGAGAAATTGGAAAATGGTTTAGAAAAACCCGGAAGAGAGATGAGAATCTGTAGAAAGACTGTAGCAATGGGAGAGATCTATTTCTGAGGCATCTGATTGGTACCACCAACTGGATGTGAGGATTAGAGAAGGAGAAGCGTCAAAGAAGAGAAACCAAGATGGCGACATAGGTAAGCACCAGAATTGCTGCCTCGCACAACCATTTCAAAACCACAAGGGGAAAAAAAAATGGACACCACCCAGACCCACAGGAAGGCTGGCTGAGTGGAAATTCTACAATTAGAAAGAGACTGAAACTCAGGGAAGGTGCGGAATAAAATGTAGAGGTACGGAGGCGTGCGTGAAGGGGCTTGTGGAAAGGACTAGTATCATTTCGTACGGGGGGGGGGGGGGGAAGACACAAGCCCCCACTGGCTCTGAACTCCAGTTCCAGGCGAGTTTCTGGGGACTCAGAACCATACGGGGAGGAGCTGGACTGTTTGGCACCGTCTGGCACCAGGAGGATCTTCAGAGCAGCTTTCTCTCAGCGGTGCGGAGGGACACTGAGACCCGGTGGCTCGTAGGGCAGGGCTGAGAATCCCCAGCCACCCACCCAAGCTGCACACAGAGGCTTTTGCATATAAAAGGCTGGGAAGCCCCAGGCAGAAGCTAAAATAGCACCTCCTTAGAGTTCTAAGATACTGTGTACCCAGTGGTCAGAGCAGGACCACCCAGCCTACAACTCCTCAGACCCATAAGGGACACACTCAGGGGGCAGACTCAGTGGACACCAAAGCCCCACTGAAGCAAGTCTTGCCCCATTAAGGTGTCTCCAACATATAAGTTCTCCCATCATAGACATAGCTGATTCTCACAGTAAAGTGGCCTGGAGGTCAATTCCTCTCAGTGAAACCAACAGCAATAAAAGCTTAGCTACAACAAGACTGTGCACAAAGCCTACAAAGCAGTGCACCAAGAGTGTCCACCTCAGGTAATTGGGGAGACTGAGCCACTGGGCCCTATAGGACACCTAGCACAGAAAGTCACTCTATCATTGCAGGGAAGCAACCAAAATGAGGAGACAAAGAGACAGTTCACAAATGACAGAAATGGAGGAAAGCAAATGACTGGATACAGAGTTCAAAACCACAGTTATAAGGCTTTTCAAGAATATTCTAGAGACTGCTGATAAATTTAGTGAGACGCTCGAGGATATGAAAACGGACCAGCTAGAAATTAAGCATACACTGACTGAAATAAAGAATAATATACAGAGATCCAACAGCAGACTAGAGGATCACAAGAATCAAGTCAAAGATATGAAATACAAAGAAGCAAAAACACCCAGCCGGAAAAGGAAAAATAATCCAAAAATATGAAGATAGTGTAAGCAGACTCTGGGACAACTTCAAGCATACCAACATCAGAATTGTAGGGGTGCCAGAAGAAGAGAAAGAGCAAGATATTGAAAACCTATTTGAAGAAATAATGACAGAAAACTTCCCCTACCTGGTGAAAGAAATGGACTTACAAGTCCAGGAAGTGCAGAGAACTCCAAACAAAAGGAATTCAAGGAGGACCACACCAAGACACATCATAATCAAAATGCCAAGGGCAAAAGACAAAGGGAGAATCTTAAAAGCAGCAAGAGAAAAGCAATCAGTTACCTACAAGGGGGCACCCATATGACTGTCAGCTGATTTCTCAACAGAAACTTTGCAGGCCAGAAGGGAGTGGCAAGAAATATTCAATGTGATGAATAGCAAGAACCTACAACCAAGATTACTTTACCCAGCAAAGCTATCATTCAGAATTGAAGGTCAGATAAAGAACTTCACAGACAAGAAAAAGCTAAAAGAGTTCATTACCACCCAACCAGTATTATATGAAATGCTGAAAGGTATCCTTTGAGAAGAGGAAGAAGAAGAAAAAGATAAAAATTATGAACAACAAATACATATCTATCAACAAGTGAACCTAAAAATCAAGTGAATAAAAAAAAATCTGATGAACAGAATAAACTGGTGAATAGAATCGAATCAGGGGCATAGAAAGGGAGTGGACTGACAATTCACAGGGGGAAAGGGATATTGGGTGTATGGGAAGAGACTAGATAAAAATGGTACACCTATGGATGAGGACAGTGGTGGGGGGGGATAAGGACAGAGGGTGCGGTAGGGACTGGGAGGAAAGGAGCTATGGGGGGGGGGGAGAGGAACAACTGTAATAATATGAACAATAAAGATAACACCAAGTTTAAAGGTTTGGCAATAGGGTGAAGGTTACTGCCATTAAAAGAGGCTGAATACACAGAAGATAATAAGCAGTTTGGAATGAGAAGGAGTTGTTTTTGGACACGAATATGAAAGAGAAACAGAATGCCTGGTGGAGAATTCCAAGTGTTAGAAATACAGGCCTGAGGGAGGTGGAACTGCGTAGATGGGTTTTCAGGGGGACCTTTTACATGCATAAAAGTTACAGCTTACCATGTACTCATTCACATGTCATAAAAATGAGCAAGAGCCAATGAAGATAACTAAAGAAAGAAAAAGGTAGGTAAAAGACCAAGTTAGGAAAATCTTGGTAGTCAAGAGAAGAGGATTGCAAAACCTAGTGAGAAGAGAACCAAGATGGAGGCACGAGGTATATACCTAAATGCGCAGCCTCCACAACTACATTATAAAAATACAACTATACAGATAAACGGCCATCCTCCAGAACCAAGGGAGGGGAAGCTTTACAACTAGAAGGCAAGAGAAGGAGTGCTTTGAGATTGAGTAGAAGCTCCCGGCACCAAAACTGAGAGGTACGAACGCACAGAACGGAGGCGGTGGTGCGGGTGAAAGGGAGCGGTGGCTGCGTTAGGGTTTGCGGCTTGGCTGGAGATTGTAAACTCCAGGGTCGCACTGAATGCAACGTGGGCTGTAGGGCAAGGGGGTGGAAGACCAGTGGCGTTCTAGCAGTGCTGTTTGCAGTGACACTGACGCGGAGATTCAGGGACTGAGAGGCGTGTGCAGACCCCAGGGCTTGGAGACGCCAAACCCAGAGAAACTGCGGCATCAGCGGAGGGGCAGCCATTGTGGGTTGCTCCGCCTCGGTGACTCTGAGACCTCGCCCCACCCCACCTACAACCCCGCCCAAGCTGTGTGCCTGCCTACCTGCAGCATAACCTAAGGGTCTGCAGCTGGGACAGAACTCCAAAAGATCTAAACCCCAAACAACGAGGAGAAAAGTCTGCAGGTCATTTCCTCCCAGTGATAACTACAACAAGACTGTGCACCCAGCCTTCAAAGGCGTACAATAAGAGTGTCCACCCCAGGTGATTGGGGAGGCTGAATCACTGGGCCCTATAGGACACCTAACACAGAAAGGCAAAATGCGGAGACTAAGAAACTAGTCACAAAAGACAGAAATGGAGGATCGCAAATGACTGGATATAGAGTTCAAAACCACTGTTATTAGGTTTTTCAAGAATTTTCTAGAAACCGCTGATAAATTTGAAAAGGACCAGCTAGAAATTAAGCATACATTGACTGAAATAAAGAATATTATACAGAGATCAACAGCAGATGAGAGGATCGCAAGAATCAAGTCAAAGATAGGAAATATGAAGAAGAAAACCCACCTAGCTGGAAAAGCCAAAAGAAAAAAGAAAAAAAGAAGAAAAAAAAGAATAAAAAAGTATGAAAATAGTGTAAGGAGTCTCTGGGACAACTTTACACGTACCAACATCAGAATTATAGGGGTGCCAGAAGAAGAGAAAGAGTAAGATATTAAAAACCTATTTGAAGAAATAATGACAGAAAACTTCCCCCACCTGGTGAAAGAAATAGACTTCCAAGTCCAGGAAGCGCAGACAACCCCAAACAAAGGGAACCTAAGAAGGACCACACCAAGACACATCATAATGAACATGCCAAGAGCAAAAGACAAGGAGAGAATCTTAAAAGCTGCAAGAGAAAAGCAGTTAGTTACCTACAAGGGGACACCCATATGACTGTCAGCTGATTTCTCAACAGAAATTTTGCAGGCCAGAAGGGAGTGGCAAGAAATATTCAATGTGATGAACAGCAAGAACCTACAGCCAAAACTACTTTACCCAGCAAAGCTATCATTCAGAATTGAAGGTCAGATAAAGAGCTTCACAGACAAGAAAAAGCTAAAGGAGTCCATCACCACCCAACCAGTATTATATGAAATGTTGAAAGGTATCCTTTGAGAAGAGGAAGAAGAAAAAGGAAAGTAAAAATTATGAACAACAAATACATATCTATCAACAAGTGAATCTAAAAATCAAGTGAATAAAAAATCTGATGAACAGAATAAACTGGTGAATAGAATCGAATCAGAGGCATAGAAAGGGAGTGGACTGACAATTTTCGGGGGTAAAGGGTGTTTGGGGTGCAGGAAGAGAATGGATAATGATCGTACACCTATGGATGAGGACAGAGGGAGCGGGGGGTCAGAGGGTGGGGTGGGACTGGGAGGAGGGGAGCTATGGGGGAAAAAAGAGGAACAACTGTAATCCTATATAATAAAGAGGGAATATGCAAATTGACCATCACTCTGGTCAATTTGCACCCACAGCTGAGGCTAAGTTCCCATAACGAGCCTTAAGGAGCAATCAGCAGGGACTTGAGGCTGCACGCCCATCCACCTCCTGCATGGGGCTTGACAGGGGACCTCAGGTCGTGCCTTCCCCCCAAAGGGCTTGACAGGAGACCTCAGGCTGCTCCCCCGACCCTGGCACCAGGCAAGAGGAACTCAGGCTGTGTCCCCTGCCCCGGCGCCAGGCTGGGGGATCACAGGCCACTCCCTCTGCCCAGCAAGGCTTGATGGGGGACCTCAGGCCGTGCCCCCCTGCCCTGGCACCCAGGGGACCTGAAGCTGCACCCTCCCACCTGGGAGGGGTTGACAGGTGGGACCGGCTGGGTCTGGATCTAGCCCAATGAAGGGGGGCCGTCCAGGTTTGGGTCTCGAGCGATTTTGAAGTGCACTTGGGTGGTTGAAGACTTGACTTTGGGTTCCATGGTGCACCCCAGATTCTGACAGGAGGTAGATTTTCATATACATTTTACTAATTTTCTTTAATCTCTGACACTTCTATTATAGAGAAAGGGCAAATACCAATATTAAAATATTTCCTCTAATTAATCCCCTTTTAATGTGCACGAATTTCGTGCACTGGGCCACTAGTAATCTGAATAATAAAGATAAATTTAAAAAGAACAAACAAAAACCTAGTGAGATGCTGCTGACAGATGGAGAGAGAAAAGGACCAAATGGTCAGGGACTTTAAAACATGAAACAGCACAAGAGTTTTACCAGAATGGGGAAATGAGCATGATGCCAAGGGCTGAAAGAACTAGACAGTGAAGTTCTAATAGGAGCAGTGAGTGCAGACTTCCCGCAAGATGTTGGACAACTTGCCCTGGCCGATATTGCTAAATGGTTAGAGTACTGGCCTGCATAACAAAGGAACACAGGTTCGATTCCCAGTCAAGGGGTCATCCCTGGATTGTAGGTTCAATCCCAGGCCCCAGATGGGCCGTGAGTCTCTCACACCGATGTTTCTCTCTCCCATCTCTTTTCCCCTCCCTTCCTCTTTTCCACTCTCTAAAAATTAATGGAAAAATATTCTCAAGTGAGGATTAAAAAAACAAAAAATATATTGGACAACTCAGGGAAAGCAAGGCAGAGTGGTAGGTTATCACCATGTATCAGCACATCTGATCAGCAGGAAAGAACCAAAGTTCTACCTTTATAAGGTGAACAAAAGAAAACAAAACTGTGATTCCTTTTTTCTTTAATTAAAGATGTTTTTATATATTCAAACCTAAAAAATACCTGTCAGTAATGGCTTTCATAAACTCATCTATCAGGTCATCATAACGTTGTGATCGATCTCGTTTCTGATATAAGCCCATGTAAAATGGATCTTTTAATAGTGCCTATAAAATAAACCAAATGTAGAAATAAAATTATTTTGTTACATAACCAGTTTAAACATATTTTTAAAACAATCGCAAAATAAAATTATTAAAATCATTTTTTAAACCCTTCTGCCCTGTCCTACTTCAAGACACTTTTAATAGGCTAATTTACTATTATCTGCATAGATATTAAAAGTGGAGTTTGAGACAAAGACTAACATCTAATCACAAAATTTCCCTTCTTATATTATCTTCAAAAAAGGAATGTAATAAAAAATATTTTTTAATATGGAAGGGGGGTCAGAGGAGGAAAATGGTTTTACTCACTGGATTATCAGTTCCTACATCAATGCACACAGGCAGGCACTTGTCAGGCCGTATCCCTGCACAAGCTGTATACAAGCAAAGTTTTCCTACTGGAATTCCCATTCCATAGACGCCCAGATCGCCAAGACCCAGAATTCTCTCGCCATCAGTCACCACAACAGCCTTAATTACAAAAAAAAAAATAATAATAATTAATTAAAAGTGGTGAAGAAAAAGAAAGGGACATTAAAGAAAAGCATTTAAAAAAGATTTCTTGAGATTTTTACACTCACTTTAAAAAATAAAATTGCTTCTTGACTATCTCCCAAAGTAAACCAACCAAGCATACTTAAAATTCTAGTATTTCTAGAATGTAGACATCAAAAAGAGCACTAACTAGATTTGACTTCCTATCTTTGGTTTAGGAACATAATGCTTCTGACTGGAGGATCAACCAAATGCCTCACAAAGACTAAACAGGGAAAGAGAACAACTTGTGATAGAGAGATTAACAATAACAGAAAAATTAGAGCTTAGAAATAAACAACATGTTACTCCAACAAAATAATCTAGGCCAAACAAGAAAAACCTTAGCAATGATGTAAGAGAAAAAGATCTAGAAGAAAAAATATACCTACCTACAAGATTTTAAGATAATATAGTGAATTTAATGATCTGACCAAATTTTCTTTAGCTCATTAGAAGTAATGATTATTCATCAAAGATTATTTTGGTGAAGAAAAGGTAATAAAGGCAAGTAAGATTACTGTATGTAGTAAATACTAAAACCTAACAGAAGACCTAAGTCATTAGATTTTATTATTTTATGAAAGACAGCCAGATTGACCAATACATTTGTTAAATTTGGAACTCATAAAACTCTTTAATTTGCTTAAAGATCTAAATCTACCTTAGATTTAGAAGAAAAAAGGCATAATGAATCCTCCCCACTACTTGCCAAATAAAAGTTTTATGTTATTTTAATAATATGGTATTATTACTTGGTTAATATTAAATAAAATAGGTAACATTAATACTAATCGAAATAGAAAAGAAATAAAGAGAAGGCAGGAGACACCAGTGATATGGACAGTGAGCAAACTCACCTTGTGTACCAGCTCCAATTTCTTTCCCAAAGTTTAAGTTTATACCAGTTACCCATTTTGTAGCTATTGCTATCATGATCTCTTCAGAGCACTAACTCTGCATGTATATAAGTGCAAAAAAATCAGAGCAACAATGAAAAACTGTTCTTGAAAATTCAGAGGTAAGTTACAAGGAAAGAAATAACATTGTGAAAAGGAAGGTTGTGCTATTAGTACCTTAACATGATTTTCTGGCCAGTTATCCACAATTGATCTAACATGACCTCTGTCTGAGATTGAAATAAATAATCCCCTGCAACAGAACAAAAACACCTTTGCATTTCACAACAGTTTATTGTTTTTTTTTCTAAGTCTTTGTTCACAATTGGAATATTTAGGTATTTTAATAAAACATCAAGACAGTATAATTTCTAAGCAGATTTAGCGAAATCACACTGCTTTATTTTCAAACATTTTCAACTACATCTTCAAACATCTTCAAACTGTAATTACATTGCTCACATAGTAGTTGCCACAGAGATTATTATTAAATGATGTGATCATTTTACACAAGAAATGCATCCACATATACTTTCAAATAAACCCAATATACCTCCAGTAAAAAGCAATATAAAAATAAACCACCAATGCAGAACAGCATAATATTCTACTGCTAAAACTCACTGAACTGAAAAAATTGAAATGTGAAGGAATAGGAAGGAAGAGAAGAAAAGTACAGTAGGAAAAAGTGAAATTATTTTAAACTCACAGTATACTGCTATCCAACTGAGATAATGAATCCAGACTTCAAAAAAGGAAGAGGGGAAGGAAGGGGCAGAGAAAAGGGGAGGGGAGAAGAGGGGAAGGGAAGGGAGGAAACCAAAATCAAAACACCAGTTCTAGAAAATAGGGCAGGCAGAGATGAAGTCCAACAGGTATCAAGTGCCTTTAAACTGATTCTTATAACTAACTTTCTCATTGGTATCTTAACTTTGGCTTTACTATCCTAGCTCAAATCAGTTTAGTTTAACTTTTCTCAACCACAACTGCATAACAAAATCATCTGATGAGCTTTTCAAAAATGCTCCTATGAATTCTGATTTAACTGGCTGGGAGTTTAGATCAGATTTACTGACGATGCTTTCTGTAAAAAGCAAACAAAAAACCACTGCAGCAGTACACTATAAATGACACAGTACCTGCCCTCATCCAGAAGCCACACTCCTTGTGTTTCAGGCCAGCTCTTGTCTCTGGTGCACATCACAATCACACCAGGAGCTTTTATGAAACACCAACACTTGGGCCCAACTCTAGATTAAATGAATCAGGATCTCCACAAGGGGAGCCTAAGAATTAGTATTTTTTATGTTTCCCTTTGTTCTTTAATCTGGATTGAGAACCTGTTCTATGTGAAAAAGAAACTATAAAAGAGCCCTAACCGGTTTGGCTCAGTGGATAGAGCATCGGCCTGTGGACGGGAGGGGTCCCACGTTCGATTCTGGTCAAGGGCATGTACCTTGGTTTCAGGCATATCCCCAGTGGGGGATGTGCAGGAGGCAGCTGATCAATGTTTCTAACTCTCTATCCCTCTCCCTTCTTCTCTGTAAAAATCAATAATATATATATTTTTTAAAAAGAAACTATAAGAGAGCTCAAAAGCTGGATAATGCCACAGAAATGTTTCAGACCCACTAATTGAGGCAGCATATAGAACAGTATTCTCAAAGAGTCTTCCAGTAGCACCTGATCACCACCACCCATGATACTCATTAAATTCAGACTTCCAGACCTTTCTCTTTGTTTTTAGACTCCTGGAAATTTAAAGAAGAGTTGGCAGGGATCAATATTTTAAGTGAATCCCACAGGTGTGTCATGTGCACATTAATGCTGAAAGCCACTAGACTAGATGAGGAGAGACTGAAGATAAATGCTATCACATTTTTGTTTGAATTTCTACATTTGTGTCAATATGCAAGTAAGACATGGGAAACATACAAGAATTGAGGAAAATAATAGGTTAGAAGAACAAGACAAGAAAACTCTAAGTAAAACAGCATTTATATAATGCTTAGAAGTTTACAAACAACTGGCAGTCACACCAGTTTCCTCATCTGACCTTCTCATCAGCTCTCTGGTAGGTACTGGTATTACTATTTTATGATGAGAAACAGATTCAGAGGGATAAGGTCACTTATTCAAAGACCTGAGTCAATACCCATTCCAGTCTTTTTTCACTTAAAATAACTGGAGGTGCTGGAACTATGTGAAATTAAAACTTTATAAACATCCATAAAAACAACCAATGACAGAAATGAAAACTGACAAGAAAATGAGAATCAATCTTTTAATTTGGCCAGATTGTCAAAAACATTAATAATAATTCTGGAGAATCTGCTACCATTAAAAAAAAAGGGGGGGTACCTTTTCTTTTGGTACAAAAATGCACAGTTCCTCTAACAATAATTTAAGGAAAGAATGATACTACTTCTACAAAAATGAAAGAAACAAATGTGTTGGATTTTTACTAATCCCTTTTTGTCCAAATTAAGCTTTTGTGATGTGAGAAATGTGGTCGAGATAAGACTGTAACAAATAAGACAGAAATGTAATAACTGTCATGGAGTCATATTTCTCCTACACAATAATCATTTTCAAATATATATATATTTTTAAAATAAACCTTACTTAGGTCTTCTAAAGATGTGTCCATATTGGGAGCAGGCAAGACCAACTGTTGGTGTATATACAATTGGCAACAGATTTTCAATATCATCTTGCAGTATTCTATAAAACAACTTTTCATTTCTTTCTTGTATTCCCATTATATAGATGTATCTGGAATTAAGCACAGTAAATAATATCTACATCAGCCAGTAGTACATTCCAAGTTTTGTCTTCTGAAAGATAAATTGGTCCATCTAAAATTGAGGACCAATTCTTCCCGAAAGCAAATCCCTAAATTATCATTATTTAACACCCAGGAGTAAAACTGAACAAAAATTATCATTATTTAACATCCAGGAGTAAAACTGAACAAAAATTATCATTATTTAACATCCAGGAGTAAAACTGAACAAAAATGATTAAATAGGCTTAAGCTCCTAAAATAGTTATCAAGACCTCTAACTACTTCTCATCCTTATCTTCATAATGAATTTACTTCAGTTCCTCAATGCATCACAACTCTTACCTTAGAGTTGTTACCTATGGGCAACTCTTTGCCTGCAACACCCTATACTCATGCACAGTCCTCTACTCATGCTCCCCGAAAGCAGCTGAGGGTGAAGGCTCTCCTGGTTCCTTTCCTGCCTGTTCCCAAATCCCCAGGACACATACAGTCACACTTGTAACCCTGCGCACAAATCACTGCTACCCTCCAGTAGCTCTTCGCGCACTGCCCTGCCCTCCTATAGCTCCCCCTGCACCCCCCATAGCTTGCTGCCCTGCCTCCTCCTGTAGCTCTCCTCCACCCGCTTGTAGCTCGCTACCCCACCCTCCTGCTGATCCGTGATACAGTTGTTACTCCATCAGTCATTACGCTTCATGGCATAACGACCATTTGCCTATTACATCTTTATTATATAGGATTTATTATATAGGATTAGGTTTCCTGTTTTTAGGTCCCAAAACAACCTACTCCTCTTCTGTAACTCTCACTCCACTTACTGTCTTCCCTTCAGCCCATCTATACTAATAAAAGCCTAGGTTGCCCTACCCGGTTTGGCTCAGTGGATAGAGTGTCGGCCTGCGGACTGAAGGGTCCCAGGTTCGATTCCGGTCAAGGACCTGTACCTTCAGTTGCGGGCATATCCCCAGTAGGGGATGTGCAGGAGGCAGCTTATCGGTGTTTCTCTATCATTGATGTTTCTAATTCTCTCCTCTCTGTAAAAAAATCAATAAAATATATTTAAAAGAAATAACATAAAAGCTTAGGTGGCCCTCGCACGTGATGCTGCCACAAGATGGCTGCCACAAGATGGCCACGCTCACAGCAGAGGCGGGGCCCGGTGGCTGCTCTGCGCGGTGAGGCCTGGGGGTCCTGTGGCGGCTCTGCATGGGGCAGAGGAGGCCAGTCTGGGTGTCTCTACTACCCTGTGCAGAGGAGACGGGTCCCAGTGGAGGAGGTGTGTCGCAATAGGGGAGAGCAGTTGGGGGCGATTGGGCCGGCAGGGGAGGGCAGTAGAGGGCGACTAGGCCAGTAGGGGAGGGCAGTTGGGGGTGATCAGGCCAGCAGGGGAGGGCCACTGGGGGCGATCAGACTGGCAGGGAAGGGCAGTTGGGGGTGATTGAGCCAGCAGGGGAGTGGTTAGGGGGTGATCAGGCTGGCAGGCAGAAGCAGTTAGGGGCAATCAGGGAGGTGAGCAGTTAGAAGCCAGCAGTCCTGGATTGTGAGAGGGAGGTGTGACTGCTGGTTTAGGCCCTATCCCTGTGGCCGTGGGCCTAAACCGGCAGTCAGACACCCCCTGAGGGGTCCCAGATTGGAGAAGGAGCAGGCCAGGCTGAGGGACAACCACCCCCATAGATGAATTTTGTGCACTGGGGCACTAGTCCTATATAATAAGGAGCAAATATGTCTATGGTTGTCATGCCTTCACGCCCTTGTGCCAGGCCAGGGACTTGAGGCCACGCCCCCTGCCCTGCAGCTGGGCAAGGGGACCCGAGGCTGCGCCTCCCACACCCTGTGGGGCTTGACGGGGGTGGGGCCAGCCGGGTCTGGGTCTGATGCGATTTCAAGGTGCATGCAGGTGGGTGGGGACTTGACTCTGGGTGTCACTGTGCACCCCAGACTCTGACAGGAGGGAGATTTTCATATGCACTTTACTAATTTTGTTTCATTTCTGACACCTCTATTATAGAGAAAGGGCAAATAGGAATATTAAAATATTTCCTCTGATTAATTCCCTTTTAATGTGCATGAATTTCATGCACCAGGCCACTAGTATGAGATGAGTTAGGGACTATCACCTTATAAACTTCCATAATTTCAGAAACTAGCAAAGTATCCTATGTAATAAAAGAGTATTATGCAAATTGACCATCACTCCAACACATAAGATGGCTGCCCCATGAGGACACAAGATGGCCAGCAGGGGAGGGCAGTTATGGGTGATCAGGCCAGCAAAGGAGGGCAGTGGAGGGGGACCCAAGCCTGCAGGGAGGGCAGTTGGGGGAAGACCAGCCCTGCAGGGGAGGGCAGTTGGGGGGAACCAGGCCAGCAGGTGAGAGCAGTTAGGGGTGACCAGACTGGCAAGAGAGGGCAGTTAAGGGTGACCAGGTCACCAGAAAAGGGCAGTTGTGGGCCACCAGGCCAGTAGGGAAAGGCAGTTGTGGGTGACCAGGCCTGCAGGGGAGGACAGTTAAGGGTGACCAGGCTGGCAGGGGAGGGCAATTAGGGGCAATCAGGCTGGCAAGGTAGCAGTTAGGCATCAATCAGGCTGGCTGGGGAGCAGCTAGGGGGTGAACAGGCTGGCATGCAGAAGGGGTTAGGGGTAATCAGGCAGGCAGGCAGGTGAGCAGTTGGGAGCCAGCAGTCTGGATTGTGAGAGGGATGTCTGACTGCCTGTTCAAGGCCAATACCACCGGGATTGGGCCTAAATGGGCAGCTGGACATCCCCCTAGGGGTCCCAGATTGGAGAGGGTGCAGGCTGGGCTGAGGGACAGCACCACCCTCTGCACAAATTTTGTGCACTGGGCCTCTAGTGTAAAATATAAATGATGTGCTAATTTTCAGTGAATACATAGGGAGGACAGATTACATTTAGAAGAGGAATAATAAACGTACTCTTTCTCTCTCTTGAGCAAGCCCATGCCTTCCCTCTTTTTTCTTCAGGGCAAACTCTCTCTCTTTGGAGCACACCCACTTTTCTCCTCTTCTTCCCCCAGGTATATTCTCTCTGCCTTTCTTTTTCCTAAGCTCCAAGGGCCCATTTTTGTTTCTGTAACTCCTTTCTGAGCCCATACAGCCCAGTTGGCTCACTTTCTTTCTTTTTTTTTTTTTACCTCTGTGACTTTCTAAATAAACTTTCTCTTATAATTTGAGTACCCTGCAGACAAGGCAAAGAAAAAAAGAAAAAAAAGTAATATTTTCTATATAGTTACCATGGCCAGAAATAATACCAATAGATAGATATTAAAGGGAAGAAGTTTCTTCTCAACACAGGAGGAAAATTAACAATTGGGTTATAACGACTGAATAGCTTTATGAAATAAAAAGCAGAAATGTTGCCTGGCTGGCGTGGTTCAGACATAAACACAACTATCTACTGATGAACTCCTAGAAGGAAAGGTTGTGTGTTATTGTAGAGGATGCACATTACAGTTTGCCTCAGCCAGGTTCAGTTACTCCTCTTTTTCTTTTTAAAGTGTCCTGGATTAAATATTACCCACTTTATATCCTCAGTGGCCAGCATAGTGGCACACACAAAGTAGATGATCACTAAAAGTTATTGAATAGAATGGATGAAAATTAGATGATAGCTTTGCTTCTAATATCCCATTCAAACCTGAAATGCTCTGATTTTGAGCATAAAAAGACCTGATTTCTGCTACTTTTTTAAAGGATATTTCATTGAAGGTTATTTTTTATTAAATTTATTGGGGTGACATTGATTAACATGAATATATAGGTTTCAGGTGTGGGTTTCTATGTTACAAGATCTGTATATTGCACCATGTGCTTATCACCCAAAATCCAATCTCCTGTCACCACATATTAGGATTCCCTTCTCCCTAAATTTTACAATAGGGAAAACAAGCGTTCACTGCAATGAAAAATACATTATCATTATAAAAATAACAGTTATGGATTACAGCACAAACTTCATTATGAGACTGTTTCTCATGCCATAATAACCACAATACTCTCAATTTTTCTGATCATAACATCAATAAAAACTAAACATCTAAGCAAGCCTTACTTTTCCAAAGGGCATTTTAATTTTTTCACATTTCTATGGAATCGTAAGGCTTGAATATCTTGTGTCTCTATTTTGGGAGGTAGAAGTCCTTGAAGACCAAGCATTTGTCGTTCTCGTAATGTAAATGCCATTCCCTAAAAAAACAAAAAACAAAAAGGAGTAAAAAAAAAAGATTAAAAATTATTACTTACTGAGGTAGCAGTAGTGATGTCTTAGAAAATGTAACTTAAACATATATATATTAAAATCAGTGAGATATTTTTGCCAACTGTCAAAAATGTGTAAGATTGGTCATATTTAGTATTAAAGAGGGTGTGATAAAACCAGTTACTCTCACATACATGCTGGAAATGTAAACTGATTTAGGCTTTTGGGAACATAATTTTAAAGTAATGTTAACATTTTAAATACACATACACTACAATAATGCAATTCTACTTCTGGACAGCCATCCTAGATAAATATTCACATATAAAGAGATAAATACAAAAAGGTTTATTCTAGCACTAGTTCAAGCTCTCTTGTCTATTACAAATTAAAACACCATCAATTATGGAACAGTTAGGGAACCCATGATATTTTGATATCATGAAATACCATCACACTTAAATGTACATCTCTGTGTGTCATAGAAAGATCTCCCAGACATGAAGTTAGGAGAAGAAAAAAAAAGGCAAGTTGCACATCAAAACACACTTATTGTAAACTGTAATGTTTAGAAAACCCCCAAAATTACATACACAGAGATGCATCATACATTAGAAATGAAATCATCAAAGTAAGCTGGTAAGAAAGGCTACCCCCACTGGAAAGGTGTGAGGCTGAGTAGGAGGAAGGAAGAAATGATACTTAAGAAAAAATTAACCCATGTCCTAAGAAAATCTTTTGCAATTTCTGGGCACCCGATCACTTCCCAGACGGAAGCCCGGGGGCAGGGCCAGCCTGCAGGCCCCGAGGTTCCGTCCTGGGAAGCCATCGGGTCGCCAGGGGCACATGTGGGGAGGCCTTAACCCTCCCCGGGTGTGCCACGGCCACCCGATGGCTTCCCAGGCAGAAACCTGGGGGCGGGACTAGCCAGCTGGCCCGAGGCTCTGTCCTGGGAAGCCATCAGGTCACCAGGAGCACACGCAGGGAGGCCTTAAGCCTCCCCATGTGTGCCATGGCTACCGGATCTCTTCCCAGGTGGATGGCCCCGAGGGTCAATGGGAGCTGTGGGCAGCCTGAAAACGGCCCTCAGCCTCTCTCCCAGGCTGGCCAGGCACGCCAGCAGGTGGACATCTCCTGAGGGGTCCCAGATTGCAAGAGGGCACAGGCCAGGCTAAGGGACGCCCCCAATTGCACAAATTTTTGTGCACTGGGCTCCTAGTAATGAAATATGAACAAAGCCTCAGAGACCTGTGGGATACCATCAAGAGTGTCAACATTTGAAAAACACGAGTCCCAGAAAGCCAGGGGAGAAAAAGAATATCTAAGAAATAACAGGCTAAAAACTTCTCAAATTTGATCAGAAACATTAACCCACGCATCCAAGAAGCGCAACATCTCCAATGAGAAAAAAATTCAGAGATCTACACCTAGACACATCAAACTGTCAAAAGACAAACACAAAAGGAGAAAACTGAAAGCAGAAAAGACTCAATAGGCAAAGAGGGAATTCCCAGAAAGAGAAACAGCTAGTTTACCAGAAACTGTGACTGCCATAAGGCAGTGGGCTGACATGTTCAAAGTGCTAGAAAATGGCCTGTAAAACTGCATACTACAGTTTTAAAAGCAATTTTAAGAGGATCATGGCAAAATAAAAAAAGATATATTAAGCATGGTAGAAATATGATTTTCCTTTTTTAATCTAATATACTAAAAGAGAAACATGCAAATTTGACCGTTACCACCAGCCAATCAGAGCGGCTGTATGCAAATTAACCCAGCCACAAACCAAAGGCTTCTGTTGCAACTGCCTGCCTAGCCTGGCTGAGCCTCTGCTCACAGCCATGCCCACCAGCCAATCAGAGCGGCTGTATGCAAATTAACCCAGCCAAGATGG
>PVJC01006868.1:0-53372 GCA_004026665.1 Murina feae | reverse complement strand
CTAAGGGACCCCCCCTACCCCCCCGCCCCCCTACCCCCCCCGGCCTGTGCATGAATTTCGTGCACCGGGCCCCTAGTATATAATAAAAGGGTAACAGCAGAACCACTGGAATGACTGGTCACTATGACACACACTGACCACCAGGGGGCAGACTCACAATGCAGGAGCTGCCCCTGGTGGTCAGTGCACTCCCACAGGGGGAGTTCTACTCAACCACAAGCCAGGCTGACGGCTGCCAGTACAGCAGTGGTGCTGAGAGCCTCTCCTGCCTCCACATGGTGCTAAGGATGTCCAAAAGCGCCTTAAGCCCGCTCCCTGCTGGCAAGTGGACATCCCTCGAGGGCTCTTGGGCTGCCAGAGGTATGTCTGACTGACAGCTTAGGCCTGATTGCCCGGGGAGCGGGCCTAAGCCAGCAAGTGGGACATCCCCCGAGGGGTCCCAGACTGCAAAAGGGCACAGGCCAGGCTGAGGGACACCCCTGAGTGCACAAATTGTTGTGCACCGGGCCTCTAGTCATGTAATAATTATAGCTATCATAGAGCAAAAAAGAGAATTGCCTACGATTAATAAAAAAATTTATATCTGCTCTTAATATATACATGCCATGTATTTATGGAAAAAAAGACTGAACAGGAACATAAAAAAATAAAAACAATGTTTCTTTAGGTTGTAGGGTATCAAACAATAATTGCACTAAATGAAGTTGAACTGTGAAGAAAACTTTATTCAAGACTATTGCCCTGGGGGAGAGGATCTGTTGCAAAGAAGGGGAGAGACTGAATTCAATTCCATTTAAAAAATCCAAAAAGCAGAAGAAATTATAAGCTCTTAGGGGAGATAGTAGAAAAGTACTAGAGAACATTTTGGGGGAAGGTTGGAGGTTTTTTGTTTTGTTTTGTTTTAATTAAAAATATATCAATATTTCGCATCAGTGTGCCTGGTTTATTATAACTCTTTCACTGTCAAACCTGCTATAATTTCTCTGCCTTCTGTTTGTGGTAACCAAGGTATAAAGTACCTGTTATGCTGAACTTTAAATTTCACATTATCCTTATTATGAATCAAATCCTTAACAATGGAGGCGGGGTGTGTGACAAGGTCACATATGTTTGCTAATTCCCACTAATTATTAAATTAAACTCTTACCCTTCCACATAAACTGGAAATTAGGGGCCCCATCTTTCTTGATTTCATTTCGAATGGATAGCTTCTGGTTTCTTGGAAAGACATTTCTGGGTTGTCAAACTGGCAAGAAGCTAGGAGATGGTTTACATCCCGATGGGCAGGGAAAGACTTTATATTTGCAATTTTTCATAAGTAAATGCTCTATAAAAAGAGAGTCAGGATTCTATAGTCAGGAGGAAATCCATTTAAAATTTAGTCAAGCTAAAGGTAAAACAGGCCTTTGCGGCTGAAAAATAATCATTATTATGGATATTTTCCTTCTGTATTTCTGTTACAAATTATTTTTATTAAAATGTAATCAATGACCAAAAAAAACAAAAAACAAAAAAAAGACGTATCCTTTACATTTTTTTGAACTCACTAAAATGTTCTGTTGGGCAAAGCAGTCAAGCTTATCACTGATGTGCCTATTTCTCCAAAGAATCTTGCCTTGCAAAGTTGGTAAGTTTAATAGTTCCCACTGGAGAGCATCTTTCAAGGCTCCAACAAGACAGAATCTGAGGATGCTCATTTCCTCCACTTTTGACTTTCTAATTCCACAGGAAGAAAATGTAAGATTGCTTGATGGGTCTGAGGTAGATAATGATCATTAAAATCAAGAAACAGAATTCTCTTAGCTGGCTCCTTATTAGTTCCTTCAATGATCTTTCCAACTAAAATTTCAGTTTTCATTGGGAAAAGTTTCTCCAACTAGCTTCTGTTCCCCTCAGTTAACTATTAGTATGTAAACATGTATTTCTGTATAGAATACTGTACAGGAGTTCAAGTTTACCCAAAGTGTGAGACTGGCAGGCAGTGTAGAATAGTTGTCACACTTTTGCTCAGGATTGTTTAGCCTAATTTGCATTTCATCTTCCAAAAACCAGTGTAATAATAGGATGGGAGCCTTGACCAAGGGATAAAGTCTTGCTATCTCCCTGGCCAAACATTATAATTACTGATTAAATTCGAAACAATAAAATAGAAGGGCTAAGCTCCAAAACTACTAAGATCTCCTCCATTCCAATGGCTCATAATTCTAAGGTTTTGGTTCTTCTATCTCCCAAGATCACTACGAAACAAAGTTAGTTTATGTTTGTTCATATTTGTAGAGAAAATATACCATCCTAAACCCCACAAAAAGTAATGGAATACTATTAACAGATGGTTTTAGTTTTAATATACTAGAGGCCCAGTGCATGAAATTCGTGCACTGGTAGGGTACCTAGCAGCTGCGGCTGCTGGCTGGGGCCTCCCTCCCTTACCCAGGCCACCTGACAGCACCAGAAATTCCCTGCCCCCCCCCCTGCTACCACTGGCTGGGGCCTCCCTCCCTTCCCCCAAGCTGGCTAGGCCCCTGATTGAACTCCTGGAAAAACTTGGGTCAAGGGGAAAATTTTCATACTATGCTTTTATTATATAGGACTAGGGGCCCAGTGCACAAAAATTTGTGCATGGGGAGGGTGTCTCTAAGCCCAACCTGTGCATCGGGTGGAGGGTGTCTCTAAGCCCAGCCTGTGCCCTCTTGCAGTTTGGGACCCCTTGGAAGATGTCCACCTGCTGATCCCCCCCAGGGGATCAGGCCTAAGCTGGCAGTCAGACATCTCTCTGGAAGCCTGGGAGCCCTCAGGGAATGTCTACTTGCCAGGCCTAAGCTGCAGTCAGACATCTTTAGTGCTGATGTGCTGTCAGCTGTCAGCCTGGCTTGTGGCTGAGCAGAGCTCCCCCTGTGGAAGCACACTGACTACCAGGAGGTAGCTCCTGCATTGAGCATCTGCACCCTGGTGGTCAGTGTGTATCATAGTGACCAGTCATTCCCATTTATATTGCTGTTAGGGTTAATTTGCATATTACCCTTTTATTATATAGGATATTATATAGGATAGAGGCCTGGTGCACAGGTGGGGGCCAGCTTGTTTGCCCTGAAGGGTGTCCTGGATCAGGTGGGGGTCCCACTGGGGTGCCTGGCCAGCCTGGGTGAGGTGCTGATGGCTATTTGCAGGCTGGCTAAGGCCCCCAGCAGGAACTCTCATCCCATGGGGGTGTGGCCAGCCTGGGTGAGGGGCTGTTAGCCGTTTTCAGGCTGGCCATGGCTGAGGGCTGAAAGCAGGTATCTGGGATTTATTTATCTTCTATAATTGAAACTTTGTAGCCTTGAGCAGAGCTCAGAGCCAACAGGGCAGGCGGAAAGCTTGGCTTTCTTCATCGGAAGGGGCAACCCAAGGCTGGTGCTCCTTCCAGCTCTGTGGTGGCCACCATCTTCGTTGGGTTAATTTGCGTATCTGATCCTGATTGCCCAGTGGGGGTGACTTGTGGGCATGGCTTTTGGGTGTAGTGGAGGTACATCAATTTGCATGTTTCTCTTTTATTAGATTAGATAATTAACATACAGCATTATATTAGTTTCAGATGTACAACGTAGTTATTCAACACTTATGTCTCTGTTGGAGTGTACTCACCGTGCATAGTTATTATGATGTTGACTATATTCCATAGCTGTATGTATGATTATTCATTTTATAACAAAGTTTGCGTCTCTTTTTTTCTTTCACCTTTTTCACTCACTGCTCCACCCTTCTCCCCTCTGGCAATGATCAGTTTGTTCTCTACATCTCTGACTCTGTTTCAATTGTGTTTTGTCTGTTGCATCCTTATCCAATTGGCTATTAAAAGACAATGGATAACAGAAAGGAAACACTTGTGCTCTGTAGGTGGGATTGCCACTTGGCACAGCTTCTATGAAAAGCAATATAAATGTTCCTCAAAAACCTAAAAATTAAACTAACATGTGACCAGCAATCCCAAGTGTGGGAATCTATCCTAAGGCAGCAAAAACTCTAATTTGAAAGATATATGCATCCCTATGTTCACTGTAGCATTGTTATTTACAACAGCCAAGATAGGAAAACAACCTAGTGTCAATCAATACAGTAGATGAATGGATAAAGAAAATGTGATGTGAAAATATATTACAATTTTAAAAAAGGAAAATCTTGCCCTTTATGTCAACATGGATGGACTTAGAGGGTATTATACAAAGAGAAATAAGTTAGACAAAGACAAACACTATATGATTTCACTTATATGCAGAATCTAAAAAGCAGGCAATTTTAAAATAAGGAGAAATAAAAAAGGGACATCTGTAACACTTTCAACAATACAACAAATAATTTTTTTTTAAAAAAGAAAGAATTTGCCATCCCAGACAAAAGCACTCATTAGCAAACCAGCCACAAAGCAATTTTAATTTGTCTAAACCTCATCTAAGAGAAATTTATAGAAATAATCACATTGCCAAGCTTCAGCTCTTATATTAATGAATGAGTTCGCAAATATTTAGGTTGTTTCTATAAGAACCAAACAATTTCCATAATATTTTTTTAAATGCATAGAAACATATTACTTTTCTAGGTGGCATGCAATGTCTGGTTTGCACACAAAAAAAATAATGTGTTTTTTTTAAAATAATAAATTCATAACAATTCTCAATCCCCCCCATCCTCCAAAGCTGGAAGTCACTAGTCTACATACATTGGTTAGTCCTGAGTTTGACTTATATTCATTTTCTAGAGGAAAACAACGTATTTTCATAGTCTTGAAATTCTGTGTAGCTTAGATCATACTTAAAAGCTGGGTAAATATAATTGTAATAGCCAGACCTGAATAAAATAGATTATTCATCTAAAAATAAATGTATTCTTTGTGATATACATGAGAGTCAGAATGTCTCCAATGAGAAAAATCTTAGTTCATGACTTGTGCTGAGCTGGTTATCCAAGGGAACCGTAATATGTTTCTTCAGAAATCTGTGTAACAAAAACTTACTGTCTCTTGAGATAAAGGAAGGAACTGGCAGTGAGGAGTATGCATGGATTGATAATGAAAATCATCTATAATTTATCATTTTTAATCCTCTTTTTAATCGACGACGATTTACTCCTAAGACACTTCTCTAAGAATTGTGGTGAGGGGCTATTTGGAATAGCTACTACTGAAAAATACTATTAAAATAAATTAGCCCTAGCTGGTTTGGCTCAGTGGATAGAACATTGGCCTGTGGACAGACTGAAGGGTCCCAGGTTTAATTCTGGACAAAGGCACATGCCTGGGTTACAGGCTCCATTCCCAGTAGGGGACATGCAGGAGGCAGCCAATCAATTATTCTTCCTCATCACTGATGCATCTACCTCTCTCTCCCTCTTTTTTTAACATCTATGAAATCAATAAAAATCTATTTAAAAAATTAAAATCCCACATGCTAAAGGCATAGAGTTTTCCTCAAAATGCATACTTTTGGAGAAAGGCATAGCTTCTTTCCCTGGAATTGCTTCGAACCATTCTGTCTTTCCTTTAGCGGACTACTGCTTATGGATGAAGCTTTTATCACCCAAAGCTGCCAGATAGAATATAACGAGCAACTAATTGCATCAAAGCCCTCACTCCCAAGTGGAAAAGGTACTCATCTGACATCCGAACTTGCGAACATTTCACAATGTTAACACAGTTGGAGTAAAGCTACTTTGTGTTTAATATGCACAGGAAGCTGCTTATTTTCCTGAATGTGATGATGCCAGGGTGGAATGAACACATTAGAAACTAAATAGGTAATACAAGTTAAAATACTGTACCATTTCCTGAAAGCTCCACAAAGCTTGATATGTCCCCCCAGCTGTGTTCTAATGAGCGGGCTAGCTGGATACCTGCCACATGGATGGCACACAATTCAGAAGAATCTTCTCTGTTTACTGAATTATATTCCCAAACTAGTTACCTTTGAACTTCAGAAAGCCTTGTGCCCTTATCAGCTAAAATAATCTGAGCTGTGTGATGCTTACAAGTAATTTTAAAATATTGCCAAGGAGTAAAAAGGTACACAATAGTGACCAGGGCTTTAACAAATGGCTGTGGGAGAGATTTGATAGAGAATGGCCCCTGGGAAAAACGCACAGGTCTTGGTCCATTTATCCCAGGCAATAAATCATGACCTAGACAAATTGAGGCATATTGCTACTTGATTGCTTAATGGATAATCCATTGACCTTTTAATCCCTTTGGATTCTTTTCTGCATTCATCTTTTTATGTCAGGCAGCATGACACATGCCAGGTAAAATTGTTGTGCTGGCCAAAGTGAGGCAGTAAAAGAGAATACTAGGGGCGCTGCAGCTATGCCCCCCCCCCCATTTTGGTATGTCTTCACTCTTGATATTCTGGAAGGGAATGCCAGACAGATTCCACAGCTCTGGTCAAGCCCAATGTACTATTAATTAGGTATCTGGGTCAGGTAAGAGTGCCTTGATTTTCTAGACCAGGGCATTCCAAGCAACCAGTCCACATTAGGAACCTGACTTCTGACAGCCAATATATATATATAATTTTCCTACTTTGAGAAGCAGAGTAGCTTGATAACATCAAAGAGATCAAATTGAAGGCTGATTTTTAAGGAAAAACAACAACAATAAAAGGTTGCCTCGTTGGAGTACATGTAACAAGAAGCAGAAGAGAAATGAAAAAAGCCTAAGACTCTGAATACGATAAAACATATCTTAAAAAAGAAATCCCAAGTGGTAGTTTAATAGAGAGCAGCTTGATTTTTTTTAAGGCTGACTCTGGATGTTTGTTTCTTTCTCCAATGCACTCTCACCTCCTGTGGGGCAGGTTGTCACTGCCACTACTCCTGCGTGGCTCAGTCACTCTGGGTGACAACATAGCTAAGTACTATGTACAGAGTAACCAATCGATCAATCAATCCAGAAAAATGAGCAAGTCTCAACCAGCAGGCTCTCACCATAGGGAAAGTAATACCATTCTGTTTATTCTATCAAACTCTATCCAAATCAGTATACGAATCAGTTACTCCATTCTACTACCAGTGTGGATAGATTAAAGGATAATTGCATTGGTTAGTCAACCAATCCAACCATCAAATGGCATCAAGTCCCACCATGCTGCGCAACACCCCATCTGTTCTACTGCACTGAGCTGGAAATCCAAACAAGGACAATGGATCCAGCAAACCTAGAGATTAGTAAAAACCAAAGGAGAATTATGCGATGATATATCCATGCAAATGAATCCATGCATGGACATGAGGCTTGTTCAGGTCCAGACAATAGAGAAACATTTCATTAAAATTAAAAATAGCCACCTCTCGTCCTAGCCAATTGGTTGTCAGTTGGCTCAGTTGGTTGTCGTGTCACCTAGTGTACCAAAAAGTTGTGGGTTTGATTTCTGGTCAAGGCACACACATCCCAGGTTGGAGGCGCATAGGGGAGGCAACTGATCTATGTTTTTTTCCCCCTCACACTGATGTTTCTCTCTCTTTTCCTCACTCTCTAAAATCATTTAAAAAACAACAACATATCCTTGGGTGTATTGTTTTTAAATTGAGAGAAAGTGGTGAAAGTCTGTTTAGATCACCTCTAAAATCCACCATAATTTAAGCCTATAGAGCACAAAATTAAAAATCAAGAAACTGAAATCATTCAGCTACTTATTGGAAGAGCATATCCATTATGCATTATACCACAACCTTAAGAGTATCATGGGCTATTGACATTTTAAGCTTTACTTTAAGAAGATGAATAAATTGAGTTAGAAGTGGAGACCAATCTTAAAAGAATACTCATCATTAAATATCAACCATCCAAGTAACCATGGACACCCATGACCTGTTCAGGGCTTGCTCTTGCCTTGGTATTGTGGACAAAACAGTCCCGTGGCACATGGCGTCTCCAACTCAGCTCAATCAACAGACCCAGAAGAGTTAAAGCACAAAATAGTGTATAACAAGGTCCAGTCATCAAGTAGGAAAATAAGCAGAAATGAGAAATATGGAGAATTTAGAAGAAAATAAAGACACAGCTAAAAAGTTAGAGTGATGGTTAGACACAAGAAAACACGTTTCAAAACAGAGTCACATCAGGCTGAGACGCAATCACATTCCCCACAGGAAACAGATGGCACAGTTGGCTTGGTAAATTTGAGGAGAGGTCAACAAAAGGCCTATTTATAAGCATGCAGCCTGGTATAAAAAGCCACAGGTATGGGTCAGTACCCAGGCTAATTATGGAAGAGGGTTAGCGCTATCCACTTGGATAGTAGCGGTTTGCAGAACGCAAAGAGAATTTTGAGATTTGGTGATTTGATTTATTCCCACTTTGCTCCCCTCCTTTCCTCTGGGTTCCTGCCAATTGTGGCTCCAATGTTGTGAAAACCCAACAGGATTCCCAAGGGCAAGGGAGCCAAAAGGTAGAGAATGGCTCTAGGGAGACAAACAGAAGACACTGAGCACATGTATTAACTTTTCCCCATGCCTTTCTGCTGCTGCACCAGAATGTTTACTGATCACCTGCACTCATTTTAGCTTCTGCCTTCCCCAGGAGAACTCATTCCTCCTCATGAATACTTAGCAAGTCAAAACCTCCCTTGCAGAAAGTGTGTAGTGAGTATGAGTCTCCTTTTTTTCCCTCCTATTTGTTAACCAATTTGTTAATGATTGGTTTGTGTGGTTTAAAAATTGTGCTATGCAGAGAAAGAACTAAAAGCATTGCAGGCTAGTTAGAATGGAGAGTTCGAAAACCAAACTTCAATATTAGCAGGGAAAAGCTGGATGAGGGGCGAAAAGAAAACGGCAGCATTTTCAAAAATGAAGACTAGGATGCAGATTTCAGCACAGGATGCTGAAATGTGATGTCTGAGTTTTGGTGATGGCTTTACCTTGAGGGTATACAGATACCTGATCTCCTGGAAAATGATTTGCAGGACAATTAAGCATTCAAAGAATTATTATGCTTTCCAAAAATATTATAGGTTATAGTTAGTATTTTAGTCACAGGAATGGGGCTGGAAAAGTCTTGATATCTGCAAGGGAAGGGGACACTGGGAAATGTTAGCTTTCACAAGGTCTTTAAGAACTTGGCAACCTATTGTTTGTTCCCCAATCTTCTATCTTGGGTAGACTGGGCCAACTGTTGAATAAACAAGGTTTGATATACCTTAAAGGGATTTTAATTGCTCTATGATCTAAGGACATGAGGGAAGCAACTGATGAGTACATCCTGCTACATATTAAACTAATCTTTTGAATTTATATAATTCTAGATTTTTTAAAATAGAATAATCCATAATGCCTAACCTGCTAGAATACATTGAGGAAAAGAACATATTTATATCCCAATTATAAAGGATCCCTTATAGAAGAGAGTAGATCAGCAAATGTTGGCTGACTTGAACTAAGTAAAAATGTAATTGACATAAAAATCAACTCGTTTCTCTGTCATTAAATAATATAAGCAAGTTTTATCTAATTAACAGCAACTTTAGAGCTTTCCTGTCAACATAATGGAATGAAGTCTTTGGCTCATAAAACTGAGCTGTACTGGGTCTGGCTATATTACAAATGCCCTATTGCTTCTAATGCAAATAATCCAAAAATCAGCATCTCTCCTATTTTTGCTGGAGGTTTGTGAATAAAGTAATATGACTCAGAAGGTGCAAGCTCACTATTTGTAGAAAAAGAAGTGCTTTTAAAGTAATCTGCATGCCAAAGAGTGGCCATGGGAGTGGGATATAGTCTCTCTAATCTCCCTATCATATATTTAGCAAAAGATTAATCAGTGGCAAACAATTGATTAAGTTGAAGATAGTGAAAGTTTATATAAAAATAATCTTAAAAGTCTGGGGAAGGACTTGTATGCATGCATATAAGCATAATCAATGGACACAAGACACTGGGGGGTAGGGGAGGAGGGGGGAAGGTCAAGGGGGAAAATGGAGACTTATTTAACACTCTTTGTAATACTTTAAGCAATAAAGAAAAATTAAAAAATTACATTAAGAAGAAAAAAAAAGTCTGGGGAGTTGTAATTTCTCAAGCAGAGGTAATCCAGAGACCCTTTGTTGGTCACAAACTCAGTTTGCCTTTCCCATATAAAAAACAAACAACAACAACAACAACCACAAAACATTTCCAAACCTCTATTCTAACAATGTGCTTTCTTTTTTTAAATTTTGTTTTATTGCTTAAACTATTACAAAGAATAGTACATATGTCTCTCTTTTCTTTTCCCCCTTGACCTTCCCCGGCCTCCCCTACACCCCAGTGTCTTGTGTCCATTGGATATGGTTATATGCATGCATACAAGTCCTTTGGTTGACATTGTGAATTCTTTTTTCTCTATAAGAAAACGCCAGCACACATGACTTAACTTTTGCTATTTTCTGATGGACGTAGTTGTGATGTTTACTTATCTGCATAATGTCTACAATCCCAGGAGATTTTGGAAATTTGGTCAGATTAATTAATTCCTACCTCCAGAAGACTTTTGCTAAATAATGCTACCTAGAGCCTTAATCTTAATGAATACCTGGGTCCTCTTTCTTTCCATTTTATATACCTAAGGCTGGCAGTAAGGGATGTGTAAGAGAAAAACATTGCTTGACCATGTATGCCCAAGCGCAGTTTTTGGACATTTTAAGATAAATCATTCTATTGTATACCACACTGGACCTAGTCATGTTTGATTTATGAGGTCAGCAGAACATCGGCAGGGCACTAGGCACACAATCTGAGCTCCTGACTGGTCTCTAAGCCTTAATGACTGTGTAACCTTGAACTGCACACTTACCCACCTCTAAACTTTACTGTTCTCTTTACAAAGTAAAATAAAGCTCTTTTGTCTCATGGTGATTTTGAAAAATTCAAGTGCAATAAACAACACAGATGCTTTTTAAATAATTAAGTGTTATTCAGCAATAATCCTACAGGCCTTTAAGAGACTCACATTGCTGTGTTCTCTAGTAAATTCAATGGCGCAGTGAAAAGGATGACCTTCAGTATCTAATATTAATACCTCTTAACTCAAATCTGAGGTTTACTACTCCATAGCTATGTAACTTTGGGACAATTTCTTAACCCCTCTGGAGAACAGTTTTATCATTTATTTAGAGAGAAAAACGGGGCTTTTACTAAGCACATAATGCCTTTCACTTAGTAGTCATTCAATGACTGTTAACTATTCTCCTCTATCTTTTTCAGATTGTACTCCTTCCCCCAAATATATAATGAAAAGACACCTTGTCTTTTTTCTAAATATTACAACCTAGAAATTAAGGAGAACTCACAAAAGTTCACAGGAGTCACAGGGAAAGTTTATTGCTTGGAAAATAGGATGTGTAAAATAAGTTTAAAGGAACTGGATCATTTGAAACTGAGCAGAAAACTAAGTGAGGGGAATTGAAATTGTGTTTTCAGAAATAAAGATAAAGAGACAGGATAACGATCATCTCTTATTTATGAATTCAAAAGACGAGCAGTAAGATAGAGAGACTGCAATTGTATGATTTTCCAGTTAAGGATGCTGGCAGACACAGGCTTCATCCTCTGCTTCCTCCCCAAACCCATCATAAGCACTGTAAGGACAGTATGATATATGATACTGGATGGGTAACCTTGAACCATTCATCTATCCATCTCTAAACTTCTTTTTAGAAATACCATAGCCCATAAAGGAAAGGGGAATGAGAAGTAATAAAAACAATATTTAGGAAGCTAGAAAGCAGACAGACAGACATGTGGTAACTGACAAGCAGAGTGAAAAGGCTGGACCCTAACTTAACAGTAGGAAACACCGATAAACAACCTGATTCCTACCTGGAACTCCCTGTGGCCCAGGGACCTCAAGGTTTCAATGCAGGAACTAAAACCACAGAAAACAGGTTGAAAGTCTGTGTGAAAAGCTGTTAGACCCTCTGTTAGCCATCACAGCCTGACAACTGCCCTCTCTCTTCAGGGGCAGAAGACTGGGCATTTATGATCTGAGCAGCAGAAACACAGGATCCCTGCCCTGGGGAGGAGGGGGTCAGACATGGTTAAAACTACCAACCTGGAAACAAGGATTTCAGTTGCTTGAGTGTTAATGGCTTGGAAATGAGAGTATGCGAAAAAAATTTGAAGTTGAATAGACTGAATACTGAGACCCCTCCAAGTTTCTCCCTCACCTGGGCTCCCAGATAAGGTCATCTTACAATTTACCACCCAAACTGGAACACTTTTTAAGAATGAAAGTGGATGCTATTCATAATTATTTATATTGATACTTATTATAAAGTAGATGTCGCCTAGACACCTGGAGTTTATGGGGTCATGGGCCAATTCCTAGAACTCTAGTAGTCAGAAATGAGCCCCAGAGAGAGAAGTCAGAAGAGTCCTTTCTGACAAAACTCTGAAGAGATCAAGAAAAAAAAGATAAAGATCTAAAGTTTTCTAAAGAAATAACATGGTCAGCTAGCTCTGCAGAGAAGACTAAAGTCAACATTTCCCAACTATGCATAGGACTTATAAACCCAAAGAATGTTGAGCCTATATATTAAGGCTACTTATTAAAATTATAATGAAAAGATAGTCAGAGAAATGGAAGTGCGCATATCAGAGTCTGGGAAAATTCTAAAAGAGAGGAAAATCCTCATCTTCTATAGGAAGAAGTCAATAGATAATGCACAAAGGCCAAGACATAGGAAAATATGGAGGTAAGTTTTGGAAAAATGTACTAAAATAGCCCGGCTGGAGAGCATCACCCTATGAACCAGGAGGCTGCAGTTTGATCCCTGGTCAGAGCATATGCCCAGGTTTCAGACTCCATTCCCAGTGCGGGGCGTGCGGGAGTCAACTGATTCATCATTGATGTTTCTCTCTCTCTCTCTTCTTCGCCCATCCTTTCTGAAATCAATAAAAATACATTTTAAAATGTACTATAATAATTAAGAGACACAGATTCTAGTGAGTGGGGAAGTAGTCAGGAAAGGGGACTGCCATTTTTATAACAAATATTGGACCTTCTAAACCAGGGGTCAGCAAATTATGGCATGGGTTGGCCAAATCTGTCTGGTGGCCTCCTTTACTTTAAAGAAAGTTTTCTACAGACACAGCCACACCCATTAATTTATGTAACTTTATAGCTGCTTACACGGTGCAAATGCAGAACAGAATACTTGCAATAGAGACCATTATTGCTCATAGAGCTTAAAATATCAGCACTACAGAGCCAAAAGTTTATTAAGAAGAATTAGAAGCCCAGTGGTGCTGAATACATTGTAAACAATGAGTGCTTCTGGCACTAGAGTGATGCGTTAAGCAAAATTGAGGAAGTCTCTTTCTTGGCGTTCTGCACTGGCACACATTTTCCTCTTGTAAGCATTATGGATGGTCTTATTTGAATCCAGAATGATGAAACAGTTGGCATATGCAAGACAGTGGCTAGATTGTGCTTCAGATGAAGCAAATAAAATCATCATCATCATTATTATCAATATTACTATTTTGGAGAGTCAACCGTTTTTGCTCAGTTGCCTATGTGGTTCAAATTATACGAGTTTTCTGAAATGTGATATAAGTAACAGCATCTGTACACCCACCCACAAGGTCCATTAGCAAATGTGATTCTCAGAGGAGCTCAAAGACAGAGTCCAGCACACGCTTCTGAGCTGGACTTAGAGTTTCCCGTGGGGAAAATTCTACACGGTATTCTGTCTGCATCTTTCTTGTTCAATTGCTTTCACATCACATTGTCTTAACATATTGCATGGTCTCTTAGTGTCATGCTTCCTCCTAGGCTTCCTAATGAACTGCCCACTTAAGAAAATATTCCCACCTTTTGATCACACAGGAAATAACACCATGAGGTCAGTAGATTTCCATTCCTCATCGCTACCTAAAGTTTCAAACATCAGTTGTGCTAGAAATATATTTTATTAATCAAAACTGTTGTGTTCAAAAATATGTTTTTCAGAGCAGGTGACAAACTTAAACTCTTAGGAGGAAATAAGCTAAAAGTTAACTTAAAAAAGAATTGGTAACTATACCTTCCTCACCGTAAAATCATAGCATCATTTAGGAATTGAGAACAAGTAAGTATTCTAGTAAAAGTGAAATTTGCCTTTTCTGAGATCAAAATCTGATATTGGTATTAGGGAGAGGTTACAGTTTGTAAAACCCATCTATGGAGGTGTGGTAAGGGAATGTTTTAGGTAAAGTTGTATTAAACAAAGGAAAACCACCCCAAACTACAAGAAATACCTCTTGATTTGGGTATTTTTAATATTGTGGACCCAATGTAATAATTATTTTCTGATAACACTTGGAGAAGAGGGAAGCATTAAACGTGGAAAGAAAGAAGCCTGAGGGTAGCTGAGTCAATGGAGAATTGGCCATGCAGGTAACAATCAATTGTTTGCTAATAGGGTATTTAAAATGACTTACTGATAGTTTAACACATAGTCAGGACTCAACAAGTATTGAAGTACAGGTAAATGAATGACTATGCCTATCAATGTATGCAAGAATAATTGAATGAATAGATGAAGAAATAAACTTGGGAGGCTGGACTTAAGGTTATGGGAAAAGAGACTTGTGTGGAAGGAGCTTGGGATTAGAAAGATGTGATTAATGGGCTCTTCATATAGTCTTCTTTGCCTATCATCCAGAATCTATGTGATAATTATACTTTATGAAGTATGATAATACAGAAATAGCAAACAGTCACTTTTACATAGTTTCAGGTATGAATTGTCTTTAAAGATAAGTTGCTATTTAATAAGTAGGAGGGTGGAATGGTGTCAAATGACTCAAACTTTTGATATATGGGTGTTAATGGTGAGAAATCCTGCCGTAAGAACAAAAGTCCTACACATACATATATATACATACAGACCCACATCCTCATGTCCACTCTTTTATTGTACTAACAGGTTAATGAAAATCCTTGAAATAATATTACCACTTGAAAGAATAATATATTAATTGAGTATGGAGATGAGAAATAATCAAGTAAGAAATATTTGCTCTGTGTCAGATATAGGGGTAGATATCTCAGTAGGTTTTGGGGTGGGGTGAGGATTTTACACTATTTCAAGGCTTGGCTTCTGTCCTCAGGGAGTGTGCAATCTAATTACAAAGAGAAGATTATATATATATATATATATATATATATATATATATATATAATTAGTGACAAATTGAAATTACAGTACACTTAGATGCTATTGTGTATCAGGCAAAGATTTATAAATACTTGCTGTGGAAGAGAACAGTGTAATGGTGTGGTGTGACAATGAACTTCCTATATGTGGAAAGTTCAAGGTCACAGAGATGTATTAGAACAGAAACTAGAATGCAAGTCTCTTATCTCTGTAAGTAGTCTGTTTTCTTGATGCTACCAGCTAAAATACCAGGTAACTAATGTGAGGGTAGTGGCATAACTATTTTTATTTTACTATTGTCCTTCATTTGAAATAGTAACTGACAGTATATAAAGCTCCACAATTTTATTGAATAAATGGATAGAATAGTCAAAATATGAGCAAACACCTTACAAGTAATAATGAATATGCCATCTTTTTAAATGACTAGTGTCTGATACTTTGATACTCTTTCTATACCTCATCTAGTCCCCATAATAACACTCTGAGTTCAAGTATATTAGCTTGTACATTTTACAGATTAGAACACTAATGTGTCTTTTTAAAATATGTTTTATTGATTTTTTTACAGAGGGGAAGGGAGAGGGATAGAAAGTTAGAAATACCTATCAGCTTCCTCCTGCACACCTCCCTGCACACCTTGTACTGGGGATGTGCCCGCAACCAAGGTACATGCCCTTGATCGGAATCGAACCTGGGACCCTTCACTCTGCAGGCTGACTCTTTATCCACTGAGCCAAATTGGTCAGGGCTAGAACACTAATGTTTAAGAAAATTAAAGACATGTCTCAATAAACCACAGAGCTAATACTTAAAGCTACCTCTGCAGCAGAGAATCTGCAGGGCTGATTAATGCAGCGGTTGATTGATGGTTTGAAGCATGATCAGGTTATAAGGCTAAGATTAGTCAAAGTAAACCTTCGAATCCAGTGAAGAAATTTGCCCTCTAAGTAGAATAAAGCAGGTAATCTCTGTTAAATTCATAGAATAAACACATGAAGTTATTTTTTCTTTCCAAATTTTTAGTTCAATTTAAAAATTGCTATTTTTTTTTAATTGAGAGAAGAGGCAAAGAAAAGAAAGAGAAATCGAGCTGTCATAAAATAAATAGTAATTTTATATTTTTCATCAGCACAATAGAATATGTTAGGGCATTTGATCTGTAAGTAATATTCTGGAATCTAGATTAGTCTGTCTTGGTTCAAGTGGAGTGGCAGCCTGGTGGCCATGGCCTGAGTATCAACCTATGACCAGGAGGTCAGGGCACATGCCCAGGTTGAGGGCTCGATCCCCAGTGTGGGGCCTGCAGGAGGCAGCCGATCAATGATTTTCTGTCATCATTGATGTTTCTATCTCTCTCTCCTCTTTCTTTCTTCTCCAAAACCGATAAAAATACATTAAAAAAAGAAGAGTGGCAACCTCTTCCTCATACATCCCCAAAGTGCATCACAGTTACATGTAGGGACTCTGACAAAGTTCCTCATTGGTTTCTAACACCACTGAACTTCCTGAAAATACAGTTCTGTCACTGCTTCAGGAAGCGGTGATGTAGCGGGCAAAGTGTTATTTTTTTATATTATTATTCTGTTCTTCAATAGTTGATTATATTTTTTCCATAACCCCAAGGTTTGGTGTATGACATGCAACATCTAAGAAAATCAATTCCTCTGCTATTACTTTGCTTTTGTTATATCACAAAGTGACTGAGAGAAGGAATAAAGAAAGAAAAAAAAAAACACACAAATTAATTAAAACCTAACAAATAATACTGTTTCATTGGGACAGAGTTTGCTCAGTTTTCCCCATAACTAATCCCCATATTATCGTGGATTACCACTATCAACAAGGAAGAGTGAAATTATATAAATAGACTAACATACGGGGAAATTCTCAAATGCAGTGCTTATTTCAATTAGTCAATGAGGAGTAAGCCCTAACCAACACTTGGCAACTCTGCTGAGAGAGTGTAATTTGTAGGACTCCATTACAAAGCTTATCAATAGCCATAATTTGTGAGGACAGAAAAAGGTTTTCTTTTGCCTCTTTCCCTTTCAATTTGAAGAGTTATATGACTGCAGCTAAACATAAACCCAACAAAGCTTGAGTTTCCTATTCACTCTTTGGGGATAAATAATTTGTTCGAAGGAAGAAAAGGAATAAAAATTTTTAAAACTTCTATTATTTTAATGATTTATGAAAAATAAATATAACAGAACTTATGAAAGAAAAGGAAGCAAAATTAAATAAAAATGAAATATAATTAGGCATCCTCTTAATACTCTACTGGTCCTCTCCTGATTCATTGCTAGAGACAGGTATATAAGAAAAACTTTTATCTTTATTTTTAAATCCTCTTAATGTAATTTGAATCTCTTGGCCTAACCCTCCCCACTCCCCCACACAGCAAAATGTAAATGAGTGGCTTTTCTTGGTGCCAAAATCAGTCTCTCTATCAGTGGAGGGACATGTCTCCTTTCTCTTGTTCTCACTGTGTTTAGTAATCATCTAATTTAGGCAAGTGCACAACCAAATGACAAGTGATTGATAGGAAATATATGCATGTCACTGTGTCGGTTCAAGGAGAATTTCACCTCTTGGGAAAGAAAGTGGATTACCATTTCCGCTCACCGCTGTAAGTACTGTACAAAGCAATATATAAAATAGTCCAGTCAACAATTCGCAGAGGCTAATCCACTCAGCATAAACTGGGCCAGGCCGAAAACCCCATTTGTTTTTGGCTTTTATTCCAGATTTCCTTTAGCACTCAAAATGGCGGTACCTAGCTGTTAGCAGATAGGACTTTTCACTAAACAGTAAAAAAAAAAGGAAAGAAAGTGACTTGCACTAAATTTGCTGTAATTTAGCAGTCCATGTATCAACAGCCTCGTTAAAATGACATTAATATTTATTCTGCATGTGAACCCAGAAAGGGACCTGTAACTAAAATCCACTATAGTCACAAGTTTGCTGAAACATTTTTCTCTCCCTGCTAATAATCAGAAAAAGAAATCCCATTAATATCTTCATTTCAGGCCTGTGGCAGATACCATTAATGGAGATAAAGCACCCAGCAATAAATGACAAACTATTTTGTAGGCCCTATTGCTACCAACAGCTCTACCTTTAGAGTCTGCCAAAAAGTTTTTTTGTATGATTCTTTTTAAAACTACACCAAATTTATTTTTCCATGTAGCTTGCCACAGGTGCAGCTTTACAATGTTTTATATTTGTTAAAAATAGAGGACTTGGCCCTAGTCCGTTTGGCTCAGTGGATAGATTGTTGGCCTGAAGACCAAAGGGTCCCAGGTTCGATTCCAGTCAAGGGCACATGCCTTGGTTGCAGGTCCTCCCGGGCCTGGACCCTGCACAGGGCTCCTGCAGGAGGCAACCAATAGATGTGTTTCTCTCACATCGATGTTTCTCTCTGTCTCTCCCTCTCCCCTTCGCTTCCATTCTCCTTAAAAAAAAAAATCAATGGAAAAATAACCTCAGGTGAGAATTAACAAAAACTAAATTAAAAAAAATAAATAAAAATAGGGGACTTGGATTCCCAGCTCTACCTTTGCTCACTTGTGTGATCTTAAATAAGCTGCAAATCACGTTAAGTCTCACTTTCTTTATCCGTAAAAGAGTAATAATAATGCACTCATAATTGGACCTTATGAGGACAAAATAAGAAAATTCTTAAATGTCTGTAATAGTGTAAGTACTTCTCAGTTTTAGTTATTTTCGTTGGTATGAGGAGGAGGAGTAATTCAAACAATATTCAAATATTCCCTACCACAAACTGTCTTCTTAAATATTTCACCCACCCTGTTGGCAGCTACTATATCATTCTCAGACTGCTTCAAGCTTCTTTTACTGTGTCATTGTGCAGACAGAGGTTTATTTTTAAATCTTGCACTATGCTAACACAGAATGCCTAGCTGCACTCACTACATGGTGTCAAATTTCTTATGTCTGTGTTGTGGTTTCATATAAGGTGACGTTAATGCAATTCTCTTAAAGAATTCTAAGCTTGCTAAGGGCCTGCCATGCTTTACAGCCATGGTTTCAGCCTTCCTTACAACGTGCACTGCACTTGGTCTGACCTGGAAGGAGATCATTCCCCACCGAAACCCTACCTAAGACCTCAGGCCTGGCAGTCACCTTAGCTGCAGCCTCGTGTCAGGCCCCCAAGCGGACCCAGCTAAGCTCTGTCTGAATTGCTGACCTACTGAAACTGTGAGAGAATCCACGGGCATTATTTTAAGCTGTTAGGTCTGTAGTGATGCTGTTATAATGCAATAGAGCAACAATCAAATATGGCAGAATGCACCTGCAATAATACTTGTCAGTTTGTTTAGCACACTCAGACTATGCATAGGAAATAATTCCTTTATTTTAAATCTCCCATATAACTTTGTACAGTACTTGATGCATAGTTGTACTTTCTTTACTGCACTAAATGTTGGTCTTTGACTCTTATAATCCCTTTATCCACATAGCTACTAGTAATGCATAATTGTGGTGTACAAATACTACTTTCAATATACACCAATGCATCATACCTGGTTATTAAATAGTTAATTCAGAATTTGGGTTACTGATGTAATTGATAACATGCAAATGGAACTTGAGCATCCCCAATTCCTCAGTGACCAATACTGATGATGATGATGATGATGATGACGACGACGATGATATTCACTTGTACTTTGAAAGAATATTATAATGCTCATCTGATACTTTTAATATAGTCACAGATACCTAAAAATATAATCATAAAAATTTTAAAAAACATAAAATAGTCATAGCCACCTGTGCAAAAAGTATCTAGTCTTATAAAGGAAATCATTCTCTTCTACTTACTTATTATGGCTGGGGCAGGGTTAATTATGGCCAAGGTGTGGGTCATACATTTTCTCTCTTTGAATTCAAAGGGAATATACATGAGGACCAAATTAGTAGGGTAAGCTAATAGTACTAGGCAACTGGTGGAGGCTGAGCCTGATGATATCTTAGAGTTAAAAGATAAAACAATATCCAAGCAACTCACCCAGAAGCACTCTCAAATTAACTGAGCCCAGAGATCATGCCCCTGATTTTTAAGGGGCAGATTACAATGTGCAAGATCCAAAGTGCTCTTTGAGAAACAAGTGGGCAGTGTTAGAGAAGTGGATCTGGATTTTTCTATTTATATGTTTTCCTCTTAAGAAATGTGTTCACTCCAGGTGGTTTGGCTCTTTATGCCTTTTATCCAAACCTCCTTTCGCACAGTGGAAAGATAAACAGACTGAGAGTTTAAGCCACAGAGAGGAGAAGAAGAGGAAGACCCTGTCCTGGATTTCAAGAAAAAGACAGTGGGGGAAAGGGCAACAGTTTATTAAAACTTGAACTAGAAGGAGAGCAGAGCGCCAATCTAATTAGTGTTTAATGACTGGGCTCAAGTCAGAATGTCAGCTCTGGACCGCCAGGGAGAAAGCCCTCTGGCTTGGAGAGAGAGAGAACATGAGGAGGGATGATGACATGGTCAATTTGGTCAATTCTCTCTCTCTCTCTCTCTCTCTCTCTCTCTCTCTCTCTCTCTCTCTCTCTCTCCCCCCCTCCCTCCCTCCCTCCAATTGTAGGAGCTCCCAACACATGCGGGTTTCACTGAGGAAGTCAAAGATGAATAAAAAAGTGACTTTTCCTCCACTGCCCTCCCATCCTGTTTCATAATAACAGTGGCTTCAATACCCACAGGCCCCTGGGTGTCTATCAATCAATCTCTATAACTAATATGACCATTGCCTCCCAAATTTAAAACAATAGCTCTGTGTTCATTAAGGAGGTCAATGGCAGAATAATTTTGGCAAAGTTATGATAACCCATGGGTATAAAAAAAAAAAAGCTTTGATTCAGATAGACGAAGTTAAAATCCTAGCGTTACCAAGAAACTAACTAGATGGTAAATATATAAACCTGCTTCTTTGTAATGACAGACATTTGGTAGGTGATTGGCTGTGGCTTTTTAAGACTCAACTATTTCATCTTCAAAACTGAATTAATATGTCGTCTGAGAATATTGTTAGAACTAGATGAAAAAGTGATAGCATAGTACATCAGCGCATGTTGGAAATTCAATGAATGTTAACTCTATTATATTTGAGAAATGTCAAGGACAAGTAAATGACACATCCTCAAATTCCTGTCCCTCTCCTTAAGTTCCAAATATCACTCTGTACATGTCCCGTTGGTAAGGATCCCTTGCCTTGAGCAGTTTTGCAGGTAACCAGAGTAAGGCCTTTGTATTAAAGAAGTGGTCCTGCTTTAGGATACAGGAAGTCCTCACTAAATGTCCTCAATATATCCTGTGACTTTAAGCGAAATGAGGTGTAACAAAACCAATTTACCTGAGGCTATGTGATATAAACAAGAGTTAAGTTCCTACAGCATCTCATCAAGGTTATAACAAAATGACATTGAACAAAACAGTGCTATCCAAGGACCTGCTGTACTCACTATTGCTACTCATTGTAATATTGCCCTATTGGCAAATGACAAAGTATATTAGAAATAACAAGGTCACCAAAATGAAACAACTGGCTTTGGCGTCTAGTCTAGTCAGCCCTCCCAGCATGAGGGGTTTCCTTTGGGAATGGGATGGGCCCACTTAAGTAAGCAGAGTCTGTCCTTGGGGTCTGCTATTCCGATGGCCCTCCGCCCACCCCAAGGAAGAGATTTTTTTCTTCAGTCCGAGTTGGAGAAATCGATATTCCTGTGAAATAACAGCACACCTTCCCAGTGTGGACTTGAGGAGACAGTTTCCTTTTCTTCTTCAATCTTAACGTGCACTGCTCTGTGGCCATCAAAGAGACATTTTGCAGTTTTCCTCCTATAAATGATGTCTTGATTGCTTTATCTATTGTCTAAGGCTGCTCTAACACAGTTGGTGGCAGAAAAACATCATGCATTTATTTTCTCACAATTCTGGAGGTCAGAAGTCCAAAATCAAGGTGTTGACAGAGTTGGCTCTTTCTAGAGGCACCATTTCTGTGGCTCTCTCCTAACTTGTGTCAGCTGCTGGGAATCATGGCCTTCCCCTCAGTGTGTCTCTGAGCCACAAACCTTCCTCTCCTTTCTCTATAGATTCAATCATCAAATATGAGGCCTGTCTGAAATCCAAGGGGGATTTCATTCTGGTCTCTTTATGTTAATTATATCCACCAAAGACCCTCTTGCCAAATAAGGTCACATTCACAGGGACCTAGAAGTAGGAATAGGACATATCACTCGGGAGGGCAACTATTCAATAAAGTTGCCTCATATACTGACAATAAAGGCCATAAGTCTTGTCCTTTCACAGGCCATTGTGTGAAAGTCTAAACTAAGAATCTGTGAAAATGTAAAGTGGATCTGATCATCCTTCTGATCAAAAGCTTTCTACTGCAGAGCAAAATAAAGCAAAAGTTGAGTTCTGTAGGTTTGGATCTATACTAAACTCAACAGCTTCTTCCCTAGCTTCTTCCACTACTGTCCTTTTCTCCTCTTTCACATTCTCTCAGTTCCAGAAACACAGGCAACGATTTTTATACTTCCTATCTTAGATTTCCCTTCTCCCAAATTGCTAACGGCTGTTCTTGCTTACCATCGGGTTGGTTTGCACCCTTGAAGCTTCAGTTCAGATGTCACTTCTACAAAGAAAATGCCCTGGATCAAACTACCTGAACTTGCTCCCATTCCTCATGGTCACTCTTTGTTCCAGAACCTGCTTCATATTCTTCAAGGATGTATTACAATCTAAAATGACATTACCTATTAGTTTAAATGTCCATTGTCCCCTTCCCAACTAGAATGTGTCATGAGATCACAGACTCTTTCATTTATCACTGTTTCTCCACCATAACCAGTGTTTGAAATACTGTTGAGAACTTTAAAAAAAAAATGTTTCATGACTGAAAGAATAACATCATCGTGTCTCAAAAAAGGTAGGGGGGTTATAGAAAAATGATCATAATTGTTAAATTTAATTATTTTCTTTATGTATACTAACTTTTTAAGGGTTCACACCGATCCTGTGATAAAGGTTCCGTTTTTTCCCATGCACGTGATCTTCCCAAAGTCACATAAGACACTGAAGTTTTCACCGAACCCAGACCTATCTGGTTCTAAGACCCATGCTCTTTCCACTAACTCCACTCCATGGAGGAACAATATAAGGAAGTGTCCAAACTACAGAAATAGACTGATGATAAGAATGCCATAATTTTTTCATGCAATTTCTCTTAAGTGTTTCCAAAAGGAATGATGCTCTGCTCTGACCTCTTGATGGACGCCCATGGATTTGGGGTGGGGGAAGTGCTGGGAGGCAGAAGACTTAACCAGTGTCTCAGCAAAGTAGCTCAAAATAACTGGGGTGGGTGTCTGCTGTTCGCATGGGTAAATTTAATTAGCGTTGTGGGAGGCTAAGAACTGATGCAGACCTCCTCTGGCTGCTGTACAAATGATCCAGGGCTACATTTAGCAATTCTTAACACATGCTTCTGAGCTCCATCAGACTTGTAGGGAAGCAGAATCTCAGGTGCCTCAGTCAGGAGCATTGTGAAGCTGTGCCGAGGATAAAATTAAATTTCAAATCAACTGAATAAAGTATTTCCTCAACTCTGTAACCCACAGTTACAAAACTGTCATCTCTTGGTACATATGATTACAGTATGCTTCACTAGACTTTTGAAACCATGGTAGCTGCTCTGGTTTGTTAATGAAACATTCATACACACACACTTCATAGCACTTAGAAGAAAAAAATTAAATGCTAAAAACAATGTTCTAAAGAATTAAAATGAAACTGATTCTTGAGGAAATAGATGCATTCTCCAATCTCCATCTTTCAAGAAAGTATGTTTAGCCCTAACCAGTTTGGCTCAGTGGACAGAGTGTCGGCCTGAACCTGAAAGGTCCCAGGTTCAATTTCGGTCAAGGGCATGTACCTTGGTTGCAGGCACATCCTCAGCAGGGGGTGTGCAGGAGGCAGCTGATCGATGTTTCTCTCTCATCGATGTTTCTAACTCTCTGTTCCTCTCCCTTCCTCTCTGTAAAAAAATCAATAAAATATATTTTTAAAAAATTATGCTTATTTCCATCTTAGCTGACTTTTGAACATTTATGCCATACTCAGTCAGAAATATTAAGAATGTACAGGGAATTTGTTTCTTGAATCATTATTTAAAATCAGCAGCCTGCCATGTTATTCAATTCCCAAGCATATCTCCAGCCTGCATAAAGGAATTCAGGGTCAGACCTGGCCAGCCGTAAATTGGAGTCTAACACTCGGTTCGCGCGTGTGTGAGTACATCCAACAGCTATTTCAGACTTCCTGTGAACCAGGGTCTGGTCAAACACTGCAAACAAAGTATCTGCCCTCCTAGAGCTCATATTCTAGTGAAGGAAACAGGCAGTAAATACACGTATACATGGTTAGAAAACACAACTCCAGGCAGTCGTTAGTGCTCTCAAGACAGACTAAAGCAGTTAAGGAGATGGAGAGAGATGGTAAGGTGCCAAGGGACATTTGAACAGAGATCTGAAAGAGAGGAAGCAAGGCCCATAGATAATTGGGGAAGGGAGACAGACGGGAACAGGGAATATAATTCCATGGCTACCATGTCAGGAAACAGCAGGGAGGCTTGAATGGTGAGAGAGAGATAAGAGATGGGGGGAAAAGTGAGAAGAGAAGAACCCTGGGTTAGAAAATAAACATATGGGGTGGACAGGAAAAGGGCATAGGGCAGCGGTTCTCAACCCGTGGGTCGCAACCCCTTTGGTGGTCGAACGACCCTTTCACAGGGGTTGCCTAAGACCATCCTGCATATCAGATATTTGCATTACGATTCATAACAGTAAAAACATTACTGCTGTGAAGTAGCAATGAAAATAATTTTATGGTTGGGTCACAATATGAGGAACTGTATTTAAAGGGCCAGAAGGTTGAGAACCACTGGCTTAGGGTTTTATTTCACATCCTAATGACATCCAATGGATGTGGCTGAATAGTGGAGTGACAGGATCTAACAGATTTAAAGCACAGCTATAGCTTCTGTGTTGAAAATAAATTGAAAAGGATCAGGAACCAAAGCCAAAAGATCAGAAAAGCCATGGCTAAGTCCAGTGACCGTGGCTTGAACAAAAGCGAGACCAGCAAAGGTCGTGATGAGAAGCAGTCAGCTTGGACAGGGCTTGCTGATAGACCCTGTGGAACATGCAAGAAAGGGAGGAAGCAGGAACATTTCAAGATTTTTGGTCTGAACAACCGAGTAGGGGGTGATACCATTTACCTAAATGGAGATATGTGCCACTCTATTAAAACATAAAGCAAAAAACAAAGAATATTCTGTGAATGACTGCTTTCTTGCAACTATTACAGTGCTTTGACACAGAACCAGAACACAGGGGCATGTTTTTTTTTTCTTCATTCTTTTTTTCGATGTTTGTGTTTATTTAAATTAATTATCCTGTATTGCTCAATATGATTTTAAGTCAGCTCTCCGCGAGTACAAAATATGTCGACAGAATATAAACTAGAGAAAGAGCAAAGCTGTCCCTTAGCCCCACAACTCCACTGTTAGAAATGTATCCCAAGGGGGGAGTAATGTGTTGTGTGAGAATAATACAAGGATGCTCACTGCTACATTGTTTGTTACAGGAAAATATTGGCAATAACATAGTAAAATTAATCTGTTGTACATTATTAGAACCATTACTATGAACTAAAAAATACTAATACTACATGCAATTGATATACAAAGATGTCATCATATAGTGTGAAAAGGAGAAATTCAGGTTACCAAAGGGCATTTAAAGCTCTATAAATACACTAGAGGTCCCGATGCATGAAATCCATGCAAGAGTAGGCCTTCCTCCCCCTGGCTGCCGGCATTGGCTTCCCTCTGGCTGCTGGCAGGTATCTGAGACCCAGACTTCCCTCTCAGCCCTGGCTTCGTCCAGAAGGGCATCTGGAAGGACGTCTGGTCTATTTAGCATATTATGCTCTTATTATTACAGATATGTGCATAGGGAATATATCTGTAAGTCTACACAACAAATGCTTTTTTAATCCTCATCCAAGGATATGTTTTGTTTCTTTTAATATATTTTATTGATTTCAGAGAGGAAGGGAGAAGGAGAGAGAGAAACATCAAAGATGAGAGAGAATCATTGATCTGCTGCCTCCTGCACTCCCCACACTGGGGATAGAGCCTGAAACTCAGGCATTCATCCTGACCAGGAATCAAACTTTCAACCTTTTGGGGTATAGGACAATGATCCAAGCAACATAGCCACCTGGCCAGGGATACACAAAAAATCTTAAAGGTGATTATACTTGGCATCAGAAATGATGGGATAACATTTATGAAAATGTATGGATGCATTATAAGAACAAATGTATTAGCCCCATGACAAAATGTTATTTTTAAAGTGTAAAGATTAAAGAATAAAGCAGGGATATATAAAGGAAATTATGATTAACTCTAAAACTATAAAGCAATATAATATCCTACCCACCTGCTTCAGGTGGTACTGAAATGTAACTGAAAAAGGGAAGTATGAGCCTGGACATATTTACCATGCCAATAATATTAATGTGTATTCCCAGACATGGTAAATTTGTAATTAATAATATCTGCTTCAGATGCTGAGGGTTTTAACCCACTAAGTTTATGGCAGTTTGTTGTAGCAGCAATAAGAAATGAACACAGATGCTAAACTTCTCCAGAGAAGCAACCTATCCATTTTGTTCAGCACTATATTGACAGCATCGAACAAGGAGCTTTGCACATAGTAGGCAATTTATAAATCTTGGTTGAATAAATGAATGTTTGGATGCATTAAGCATCATTTACTTGCAAAACAATAAAAAAGACACAAGTTAAATATCAGAGTGGCCAACAAGAAAGCATTTTAAAAACATAATCCTTTACACAGTCCTTAAATAACATGTCTGAATTGTCCATATACATCACTGATCATATATAAACTGAATATTACCTGCAGCTACACTCAATTTTTAAAACCACCATAAAATTCACACACAACTCACTAACTGTAAAAGAAAAAAAATCTAGTATTATTTCTTTTCAAAAACCTTCAACTTCTGGAAAGAATATTGGAAAATAGATTTTCCTATTGATTGTCCAAAGTAAAGATATGAGATCAATAACCCCATCACTTTGCCATTTCTATCTTGCACCAGTAATCTTTGCTATTGCTTTGACCTACTTACCTACTTACTGGGTCAGTTCCCCACCCTCCACCCCCGAAAAGCAAGATAGTGAAGGTAAATCTGTGCTGCAAGTCCAGATGCTGATGACTGAGCTAGTCTTCGGGGGGGGGGGGGCATGAAATAGTAATAAACAATGCAAGTGGAAATCCAGTAACTGCAAATTCACCTGTGAAGTTTAAGATACTGCCTGAAATTATGATCATCTTTTTTAGAGAACTCAAAATTAAGCTACTATTGTCTCCTTTTGTTGATTTTGTTCAGGTGCAATGAGGAGCTTAATTTTTTTACCGGCTCTTTCAAAGTTCCCTGCAAGAGCCCTAGCTGGTTTGGCTCAGTGAATAGAGCATCAGCCTGTAGACTGAAGGGTCCCGGGTAGGATTCTGGTCACGGGTGGGTGCAGGAGGCAACCAATCAATGATTCTCTTTCATCATTGATGTTTCTACCTCTCTCTCTCCCTCTCTGAAATCAATAAAAATACATTTAAAAAAATTAAAGCTCCCTGCAAGAAAGTGGTTCTCAACCTTGGGCATATATCAGAATGACCCAGCAGACTTGTTAATCCATGAATTGCTGGGCCCTACCTGACCCCCCCTAAGTTTCTGATGCAAGGATCTAGTAATTTGCATTTCCCTCAGTTTCCAGGTCATGCCACAGGTCATGATCCAGAGAGATCCCTGAGGAAGTAGAGGCTGGTAGTGTCCCACCCACATTTCCTTTACCAGTTGCTATGAGTTGACTCATAGCTCACTACAACTCACCTTTCTGTGTGTGTTTGTTTGTTTTTCTCAAAGGGTTTCCTGGCCAAAGGAGTAAACAGAAATACCACCAGCCTCCTGTTTTGCAATGACTGCTTCAGATGAGTACAAAAGGGAAGCTTTCTATATTTTGTGTGTGTGTGTGTTTCTGGGGGGATATAATTCAAATTCAAGGCCTCCTATGGTCAAAGACTCTGGTTGGGCTCACTTCTTATATACTACTAACTTGCTCTTCTTCCTGTTCCCATCCCTTCTCCTCCTCTCTCTCTATATAAAAAAAGCCTAAGCAACTGGTCAAGTGGTTGACTGGTCGCTATGATGTGCACTGACCACAAGGGGGCAATCAACTTGGACAGATGAAAAGAGAAACAGACCACTGAGTGTATGGAAGTTCACAAGCAGATGGGGTTGAGCTGCAGTTCGCATTGGAAGGCCAGGGCATTGGCCCAAATTCCGCTGCTCTCCAGGCACCACTCCAGAGGTGCGGTGCCCCCAACCACATCCTCTCTAGGCAGCCAGGACCAAGGGATGGAGGAAGGGAAAAAAGACCTCGAACTCCATCCTTAGCACCCACCTCCTCCTATCAGACGGGCGCCACCCCAGGACTTGCAGGATGGCAAGTGAAGTGAGTGGCCTTGCTGTGCAGCTACCAGGACTCCCCAATCCACCCCATGTACCCCTCGGGCATTCACCTCACTTCTCTAAGCCTCAATCTGCACCTTTAGTGAGGCCCTGGGAACTCTGACCTAGAAACCCACTTCTCCACAGCTAGGAGCGGCAGACCAGGAGATGTTAGGAGTGGAAGTTGGAGGCAGACACTCAGCTGAAGGGGATGAGTAGGGCCGGGATGAGTGGGAGTGGCTCCTCCCAAGCCACCTGCCACTTGCACACTACTACATCCCTCAGGGGATGTTGGATGCTGACTTCAGACCCATCCCTACAGGCCATCCTGTGGGACCCAACTGGTGCACATATCTGTGCACCAGGCCTCTAGTGTCTTCAATAAGTCACTTAAATAACAATTCTCATCTCACCCTCTGCTTCTAGGGAACCAGACCTATGTCATTACCCTTTTGGTCATATGGCTGCTTGACTCAATACACTGACAACCAGCTGGTTCCTTGGACACTGGAATTAGAATCAATATTTTTAATTACAAACACAAAATGAGTACAATGTCTCTTCTAGAACACTGAGACCATGATATGCAAAATGTGCTGGCCATAATTATTTCTCAACCCACTTGTGCAGTCTGACAAAAATGTAGGTATTAGATTTCTTCACATATGAACATAAACACTATTTCATCAATGAATGTTCATTTTTTCCTGACCCTTAATTCAAAGCTGATGTCTCTGTTTAGGGTTGTCATGATTCCCTATTCCTCAACAACATAGTATATATCATGGTTTTCAATGACTATTTGATTTTTTTTTAATTTAATAATCTGTCTCCCTGACAGACTGTGAGCTTCAGAAACATAAGAAATGACTTTAACTTCAATGCCTATTTTAGTGTTTAATAAAAAGTATGGTCACAATACTTATGCGTTGGATGAATAAATGCCTTAATGAATTGGCTATTTTTGAAGAAAGTCAAACATCATCATCTGGGGATGTGGCAAAAAATGTACAACACAGACAAATGTGAATACTGCACCCTCAACCCTGAGATGACATAGAGGAGTTCACTAACTGGTCAAGGAGTGAAAAATTAGGGGAGAAATGGGGACTTTTATATTTAAATATCTATTTACCCAGAAGACTAAGTTGGAACCCCATGATCATGATTTCTATTTATGTTTCTAAGTCAAACTCTGAAATGAACAATATCAGACTCTGACTTTATAGCACAGGCCATGCTCATTCCACTTGGTGCCTTGTGCCTGAAGAAATTATATTGCACTCACCATTGTGTTTATGATCTAGGCTTGTGGACATCACTATAGGGACATTTGCCTTATTTGATGCTGTCATGTGCAGTTTTTAAATAGTTCCACATTTGCCAGATATCAAACACCAAGATGAAAGGATGCATATCATTGTCCTCTCTGTGCCCTTCTCGTACAGAAATGTCAAGTTGCAACATTACCACAATAAATCTTGACATTTGTCTACTGTAAACTCTGTTTTGAACTTGAGCACGAGAAAGATGAATAGGCAAGGAAATCTAATGAGTGATTGTTGGAAAGCTAACTAAGTGAAGAAAATGCAAACTAAAGACATTAAAAATCAATTTAGAAACAAATAGCATTTTGTCAGACTTAAGAATTATTCATTAGGGGTTGAAGGCACACTAACCATCATCAAGACAACATAGAAAATGAGGCTGAACAAAAATAATTAACAATTAGCCTAGTAATTTTTTTCTATTGTATTTTAAAACAATCACACACACACACACACACACACACACACACACACACACACACACGGGAATATTCTCCCTGGGAATAAATTGAGTCACCCCCAGTAGTGCTAAAATCCAAGGTGCCATGCTGGAGAACATTAAGGAATTTACTGAAATGGATGTGGACTGCCTCATTCTCTGAGTCATCAGGTTTTGAATAGAAAAAAGATAGTAAATTTCTGCCCATATCACAGTGTGTGTCTTCTCTGATTCACTACTCTCATTCATCTTGCTACTGCCTAATTTGTGACAATGCAGGCCACATATAAATATTCATGGGAGCTCTGGAAATAGATTGCACAGCACTCAGTCTTCCATTAGAAATGGGCAGAATGTCAAGAGGGCTTGAGATGAGTCTCAAAAGTGATACATTTGCTTTGTCACCGGGTGAGAAGAAAAAACAGCATGATCATGTCTGAGAAGAATTTCGCAGCTGGATCTGTGAATGAATCTCCTGGCTCATGGGTTAGGCCAGTGGTTTTCAACCATGCTACACGCAATATCAGAATTATGTGGGGAGAGTTTTTAAATTACCAATGCCCAAGTTTTATGCCCAAACTTTTTGGCTTAATTTATCTGGGATAAAACCTGGGCATTTATATTTAACACTTTTTTCTTAAGTGATTTTCATATTCAATCTTGGTCAAGAACCACAGGCATAGTCAATGGCAAGACACACCAAGCCGCTCTAATAAGCTCTAATTTCACTCTTGGGCATCATGCTTGGGCTGAAAGTATAAAAACAAAACAAACAAAAACACTGTGATCAACACAGTATAAATGTTACAATAGAATTTCTTCAGAGTATAGTGGAGCACAAGAAGGAGAAGGGATGACTCAATTATTTTATAAAGAGGCCTTTTTAATATTTGTTTAACAGGTGGATGGAGAGGAGGTAACGAGGTCAAGCCAAAGTAAATTTCCAGCCAAGGCTACCTCATGTTCAAAAAGACACATGGACCTTAGAGATGGATTTGTGAGATGTAAGTGGGCTGACTTGCGTGGAGCCCAGGGAACTGCCCCTCTCTTTCCCTTGGCAATTTTGTAAAATGTGCAAGCTAGTAAATGATCTGAGATGTTTAAGTGGACAACAAAAAGTAGAAAATCAAAGGTATTATGAGGTACAAGAGAGATTAATTTTCTATTCTGAGGTGCAAGGGAAATTATAAAGGGTAATGTCAGTTAGTTCAAAGGGTATCGACTTATTAAATACTAGGGGCCCGGTGCACAAAAATTTGTGCACTCGGGTTGGAGGGAGTCCCTCAGCCCGGCCTGTGCCCTCTCACAGTCTGGGACCCTTCAGTGGATATCCTATGATGGCCCCAGTCTGCCAGGCGCCTTCTGTGTGTGTGTGCGTGTGTGTGTGTGTGTGTGTGGCCACTGGGGACCTGCCCCCAGCCGCATCTGAGGCTCAGAGCAGTCCTTCTGTGTGTGTCTACCTGCTGAGGACCTGCCCCCAGGCACACCGTGGAGGCTTGGAGCAGGCACCCCCTCTATGTTGATCTCTCAAACTCTTGCCCTCCCTGCATGTTGTTCTCTTTTTTGAGCTGTGGCCAGGGTTGGGTGCTGCCTGCCTCCCAAGCTTGCCTACTGCCCATCTTCCTCCAGCCACCAGGAAGCAGGGAAAACCCCGCCTCGTGGTCAGGCCAGCCTTTTCCTGCTCCCTGATCCCCGGAAGGGACCTGGGAAGCCACCAAGCAGGCCGCCGACTCTTTCCCACTCACTCATCCCCTGCTGCCTTCCTTTCCCACTTCCCGGTGCTGCCAAGGGGTCTGGGGAGCTGCCAAGCAGGACCCCGGCCCCTGCAGCCTTGCTTTCCTGCTCCCTGGTGCCCCGCAAAGGGCCTGGGCAGCCACCAAGCAGGCCGAGACCCCCCTGCCGCCTCTTTCCCACTCCCCAGCCTGCCACCTTGCTTTCCCACTTCCTGGTGCCCTGCAAGGGGCCTGGGAAGCCCACCAAGCAGGCTGCCGACCCCCTGCCGCCTCTTACCCACTTCCCGGTGCCTTCCAACGCTGCTGCCTGTTTCCCACGCACCAGTCCTGGGTCCTGCGCTGTTCCACCTTGCAGCCGCTCTGTGCACTCGGGAGGTCCCTCAGCCCGGCCTGTGCCCTCTCACAGTCTGGGATCCCTCGGGGGATGTCCACCTGCTGGCATGCCTGACCAGCCTGGGTGAGGGGCTTTAAAGCAGCCCACAGCTCCCATTGACCCAATGTCCTAGCAAGGCTGGCTGGATGCAGGTTCTGGGGTTTATCTCCTATAATTGATGCTGTGCCTTTAAGGGCTGGGGTTTGTTTATCTTCTATAATTGATGCTGTTCCTTTAAGGCTAGGACTTTTACTAAGGAAGCCTCCTCTGCCTCACCTCCGTCTTCTATAATGAAACAATTCTTACTCTTAGACTCAGGCCTGGCTTATTATGTTGCAAATTGTTGCAAATGTGTTTTGCTTCAGACAAGGCTAAGGAGACAGCGCGCAGGTAGTTTCACCTTTGCTCCTGCTGCAACAGATGCTGCCTAAACGTTTACTCAGGTCCGTGAGTGGCAGCCGCCATGTTGGCTGGGCTAATTTGCATACAGTCACTCTGATTGGCTGTTGGGCGTCCCAGAGAAACGGTTAATTTTACTATTCCGCTTTTATTAGTTTAGATACCACTAAGGTATCAGAATTGGTTCAAGGAAATCCCTGTTGAGTCTAAAATACCCCCTACAAATATAAGAAGTGCACTTGTGAGTGAAAGTCTCCCATCACTTCATATGGTGTCTGCATCCATCCATTCCAATGGGCGAAGGGCCAACTCCTGGAACGCTAGCAACCCACACGTCCTCATTAACTGAAAAAAAAATCTGAATCTGTATGTGAAGACGATACTTCTAACAGGTGTATAGAACTTTGGGATGTCCAGTACAGATGTGGATGAGTTTGCCTAGGTCTCTCCACACTTGGTTCCTGATTTCTTACACTTAGCAGCAGTGATGAGGGAGTGAGGCTAAGGGAAGCCACTTAGGGCATGATGCTGAGCAAATACAGGTGACCTCTAAGAGGTCATGGAATGGGCCTCTGAATTCCAAGCCTCCATAGCAGTGAGTAAGCAAGGTTCTGCCCTCAGGCAGTGACAACCACTATGCAACTGGGCAGAACTCAGCCTGGCTTTTCATTTTCACTGGGTTTTTTTAAGCAATATGAATGTTATATGTCAATTATATCTTAATCTGAAAAAAAGAAGAAAGTGCAAAGTGACTGCTGGCACACACCTCAATCACCCCCTGGAAAACTTCACTTCCAAGACTGTAACAGCAATTTTATCCTCTCACTTCAAGCCTATCCTGTAATAACTAAAGTGATAAAATACCACCTAATGCTATTTTTAGAAAGCAATACCCAAGGAAACTGACATCCTTCCATCAAACCATTTTTAAGAACTATCAAATTAAAGCTAATGGTGGGGGAGGTTGTTTCAGATGAATAAAATCAGAGAACGCTCAATCAAATGTACTTTTAAAAAAATTTCATCCACTCTCCAATGGTTTATCATCTTCAAATGCAATGCTGATATGCTATCATGAGATGACATGCAGAAATTATAAAAAAAAAAAAAATTCTCAAACGCTTAATGGAAAACACTGAACCATCTTAATTTATCTTAAAATGTGGTTATCTTATATATTTAAATAGTCCTAATTATTTTGTTGCCCATGTGCTCAAACATTGATGTCAGTGTCTTCTCAGCAACAGCAACTACAAAATACACTGTCCTCTTAGATTGGTGGTATGAGTGTGTTGGTCATCCTGCTATCTAGCTCTTGAGCAATAACATTCAAGAGTAATGAGGTATTTATCCCCTTTAAGCAGATCAAGTCTGAAAATATACCTTAAGAAAACATTTCACAAATTATTTAATGTTTTATATTCTAAGATACTCATTATAGTGTCATTAATCTTGGTTAATTTTTGTTTAAAATAAGCACTTAATATGGGAAACAATCTAAGTTTCCAAGCCCTGGAGAATGTACAAGTTAATGAATGATATATCCGTTATGCAACTGAAAGTCTTCAAAAACTACTGCCACAGCCTATTTTTGTCTGACCCTCAAGTTAAGAATAGTTTTTGTATTTTTAAAGGGTTGAATAAGCCCTAACTGGTTTGGCTCAATGGATAGAGTATCAGCCTGTGGACTCAATGGTCCCAGGTTTGATTCCAGTCAAGGGCATGTACGTTGGTTGCAGGCACATCCCCAGTGGGAGGTGTGCAGGAGGCAGCTGGTCAATGTTTCTCTCATTGATGTTTCTAACTCTCTATCCTTCTCCCTTCCTCTCTGTAAGAAATCAATAAAAATCTATTTTTTAAAAAAATGGTTGAATAAACAGATTAAAAGAATACTATTTTATGATCCATGCAAATTATAGCAAATTTAACTTTTAGTGTCCATAAAGTTTTATTGGAACACAAAAATGCTCACTCATATACCTATCATATATTAATTACATCTTGTTTATAGCCATCTTGCTACAATGGCATAGTGAAGTAGTTAAGACAGAGACCATAAAATCCACAAGCTTCAAATATTCAATGACAAAGTCAACTTACCCTGCTCTAATGTCAAGGGAAAAGTGTACAGATTCTGGAATTAGACTGATTGGTTTTGAGTGCCATCTGGCATTTATTATCCATGTAACACTAACAAAGATACTTATCCTCTCTGTGCCTCAATTTCCTTACTTAGAAAATGAAGATAAAAAGAACACTTGCCTCTTAAGTTTTTTTAAATAATTGCATCATCTATTATAAAAAAGCATAAGTGACTGTCCAATCATCTGACCTTTGAGCCAATAGCTATGACATGCCATAACCACCAGGTGGCAGACATTCAACGCAGGAGCTGCCAAGCAACAGCAACTTTGCAGAGTGTCTTCTCGCACTCTGGGACCCCTGGGGGATGTCAGACTGCTGGTTTCAGCCCAATCACTGCAGGTCAGGCTGAGGGACTCACTTGCCAAAGGGACCCTGCTCATTCTGCAGACACCCTTTGAGCTCAGGTACTGCCCCAACTGTGGCCAGCTGGGAAGGGACCACAGGATATTGGTTCCAGGGCATGTCTGGCCTGTCTCACCCAGTCCTGTCCCACTGGCCACCTTGTAATTAATTTTTTTCAATGTACATGAATCTGTGCACCAGGCCTCTAGTAATAGGTAAAGCACTCACACCTGTGCTCAAGCAAGCACAGTAAAAAATAGCTCTAATTAATACATTCTTACTAACATGAAAATTACTCCAATGTCAGATGAAAAACAGATTAAATTGTACATGTAGTGTAGTTCTAACTATATATATAAAAGCCTGAGTGACTGTCCAAACAGTGCTATGATGTGTAATGACCACAAGGGGGAAGATGCTCAATGCACAGCCATGGAAATGTGGAACGGACTGATGAATCTCAGAGGAAAGTGGGGAGGGGAGGAGCAGGAAGAGATTAACCAAAGATCTTATATGCATATTAGAGGCCCAGTGCACAGATTGATGCACTGGTGGGGTCCCTCAACCTAGCCTGCGGGGACTGAGCCGAAACTGGCAATCTTACATCTCCCGAGGGGTCTCAGGTTGCGAGAGGGCACAGGCCAGGCTGAGAGACCCCACCAGTGCACAAATCTGTGCACCAGGCCTCTAGTCAATAATAAAAATTTTCATGGAAAAATTGTCTGGTATGAAATATGCCAAAACATTAACAATTATTATCTTAAACTAGAGCGATTGTTCTTTTCTGTTCTCCCCGAGTTTACTGTATGCCCTGACATTGCCTATATGATGGTAAAACAAGCATAAATTTAAAAAACTGGATGCTAAGTGAAATAAGCCACTCAATGAAAGAAAAATACCACATGTCCTCACTCATCTATGGATAATAATAACCATTATAAACTGGTGAACAAAAATAGATACAGAGGCAGAGCAGCATCAACCAGACTGTCAAATTACAGCAACAAGGACAGGGAGGGTTGAGGTGGGTAATAGATCAATCAAAGGACTTTTATTTATGCATTTAAGCATAACCAATTGGACACAAAGCACTGGGGGGTAGAGAGGCTGGGGGAAGGGCAGGGGAAAAAAGAGATACATGTACTAATCTTTGTAATACTTTATGTAATAAAAAAATGGAAAAAATGAAATAGGTGGAGATTACTCTAACCATGGAACCAATTATGTGAAAGTGCATACAAACAGCAGGAATGAATATTCTGTGACCCAAAGACTTGCCTTCTGCTCCTTCACACATTCATCTTTCACAACATTTTTTAAAATATATATTTTATTGATTTTTTACAGAGAGGAAGGGAGAGAGATAGAGAGTCAGAAACATCGATGAGAGAGAAACATTGATCGACTGCCTCCCGCACACTCCCCACTGGGGATGTGCCTGCAACCAAGGTACATGCCCTTGACCGGAATCGAACCTGGGACCCTTGAGCCCGTAGGCCGACACTCTATCCAATGAGCTAAACCAGTCAGGGCCACACATTTTTTTTTCTACAAAAAGGTTAGCGTGACACTTCTGCACTTCACCTTTTACCTGTGCTGCTGGTCACCTGGAAGTGTGAGTCAACTTTACCCAAGCACATCCCATTGCACATGTTGCTCATGACCACTGACTTCTGCTGGCAACACACTTCATTAACCACATTGAAAATTTCATTCCCAGCCTCTGCTCCAGGCATTAGTCTCCAGCAACCCTCCCCATAGAGTTGCATTTTTATTCTGCATTAAATTCTTCTCATCCTTATAATCTGTCAATAATAACAACAATGAGCAAGGGTCTTTCAGGTATGGACTGGATTCCTATGAAAGAAGTTTGGAGGTGTGTAAGTTGAACACCAATCCTTAGTCACAATGTATTAAAATCATTGAATTTCCTCAATACTAAGTTGTTTAAAACATCAATTCACATATTTTATTCTTTATTTTCTACTATACCCCAAAATAGCACTCAAATACAAAGCTGAGAATGCAAGTAAAGTTTGCTAGTGTGAGTTCACAGGCAAAGATGAGACTTACATTCTAATAAAACATTTAATTCCACCTAATGGGGAAGATAATATCTTCCTAAATGGCAGGTTTTACCTCAGAGTTTATGTTGAATGAATACAAGAGGACCGAGGAAAAATATTTGGATTGTTTGGTGTAACTCACATACCTAGTATATTGTCTGGCATGTAGACATCATGCAAGGAGACACATCATGATTAATTCTATTTTTTCATCCATCCTTTCATTCATCCATCCATTCACCCATCCATCTATTCATCCATTAAACTTCATGTGTAAAACTCATTAAAACAAAAACTTAAATTCACAGCTTATAGAAACTAGATCAGTAGTGCCACCTTTCAGCAAGCACAACTTATTTATAAATGCATACTGTTTAGGCTGATTCTAATCAAGATACTGATGATAAAAAAAAATTAATATGACTATACATTAGCCTTCAGTAAGCTAGCAGTCCAGGAGGGAACATAGACATATACATTGAACAAAAAGTGGTAAGTTGGACAATAGTAGCAAGCCCAAGATCTAGATAATGAAGTAGTTCACTGGAACGGAGGTTACCGAGAGATGGCCCACATGAGAAACATTGTACCCAAGTGGAAGATGCTAAGTTTCTTGCAGATTTTCCCATGTTATCAATCCATGATATTACTTATTAATTTTATGGATATTCATAGTTTGGTATCAGAGAGGGAGTACATTAGGCAACTGATCTTATATAGCCCAGTCATCACATGGTCAATATCTTTTGAAGATTGGAAGTCATGCTTTGCTTTATTCCATCCTGCTCCATTCTTTCTCTTTTTCTTAATTTAAAGAGATATTTCTTTTAAAAAGTATAATCTTCAATCACAGAATAAATAAATATTCCTTAACATTATTTCGTTTAGTTATTATTTAACTGCTAAATTTGAAATTGACTCACATCTATCTCCAGGAAACAACAAAGAATACCTTTTAATGAACATAGAAATATATTTTTATACTTTAAAGAAGACAAATGAGCATGAGAAATTGACCCAGCAGAGAGACTCTAGTAGAAGGAATCTACAGATTACAAGAATGAGCCTTCTTAGGGAAATTCTGGGTTATATGTTTTACTTTCAAGTGAAAGCTCTAACAGGATTGGTGCAAATGAAGATTGAATGATTAGCATTTTAAGGCGAGATGACATCATCTTGGACCTGTAAGCTAATCCTTCCTTGCTTTTGGAAAAGTCATGTAGTCTTCGCCAATATTAAGTTAATAGCTATTATTTTTTTTAAAAAAGGACCTGATATAAAGCATTACAGCTCCAGAAATTAGGAAAAGGTTCTGTTCCTTTACATATATATATTAGAAGCCTAGTGTGCGAAATCCCACTGCTCTGCCCACACACACACACTCCACTGTGCTCACAGCTCTGCCCACCCAAACACACCTCATGGTGCACTCAGCCTCCTGGTGACCGGTCTTTGGTCATTATGGTTTTAGGACCACTGGATGGAGATATATATATAGTGGAGATATAGATATATCTATATCTCCCACATTCAAAGGATGTTAAATCACATTTTTTATCCATATCTTCAGAAAAATATCACTTCTACTGTCGTGGTAAACAACCTGCTTCCCTATTTATAATGGTCTGGCCCTCTAGCAACTTCAGTGTGAAATTATAGCTAATTTGCCTACAAATATCAGGTGGTTATAATAATCTGACCACTCAGTGTGTGTGTGTGTGTGTGTGTGTGTGTGTGTATACACTTTTTATTGATTTCAAAGAGAAAGGGGGAGAGAGAGAGAGACATCAATGATGAGAATCATTGATCAGCTACTTCCTACATGTCCCCCACTGACCAGGAATAGAACCATGACCTCCTGGTTCATAGGTCAATGCTCAACCACTGAGCGTACTGCCTGGGCAGGTTATGTCCCTTAACAAATAAATAATAGAGATGCCAAACCGGTTAGGAACTCTATACCTGAGCTCTAGTAGTGAAAAGAATTACATAAGTTCCACTGAATCATAAGCAGTTTATTAACTAGATACCAAGACTATTACCAGCAGATCCTAGAAATATTGCTAATTTATGTTTTGGTGGATTTACCTTTGTTCTATGAACAAAAGTAATAATGAAATAAGAATTAAATTAATGAAAAGGAGTGAAACCTAACAATTATCATTAATATAAGACATTATCAGTTCTGATAAGTATAACACAAGTCTATGAATCTTACTAAATCTCATTAAAGAAGTTGATCAGGGTCTGGTTATTGCATAGAACAACAACAAGGAAAGTCAGCTCAATAGCCAGTGTGCCATTTTGTGTTTTTTAGAAAAGATGAAATCCTCAAAGCAGACTTAAACACAAGACAATGGAGAAATGTGTGTGTGTGTGTATGTGTGTGTGGTTTTCATCTTTATTCCAAAGATGAAAACCAAGGTTCCATAAATTGAGTGAAGTATAAAAACTATACAAATATTTGGGTTCTTTTTTTTTTGCAATAGGACATCATCGAACTTTATGAATATATGACTAGAATTTTTGATTTCCACAACTCCTTAGGAAGCATTTTCAACAAAAACTATTAGAAAGCAGGCATACATACAGAACCTGCTGAGATAGAACATCCATTCACTGTAAACCATTTGTGAGTCAAGTGATAAAATAATGTCTTTTGCTCCAAATATCTCTTTCCTTCTAATCTTTGCCTAATATTCTAAGAGGCCTTTTTCCCTCCCTTACCTCATGAATCTTTCTCTGATTTTTTCCAGCCCACATAAGTAAATCCTTTCCCCAACTCATTAGGACTCGTTCTCTGGGCTGTAGGTATTATTTTTTTTAATGATTCTTATTAATGACTCTCCTTTTACATTAACTAAATTATAAACACTTTAAGTCTCAGGATGTGATTTGTACTTGCTCAGCAACCTTTTGATTGCATGGGAGAGGAATGCAATGGAGGAGAGAGGTCCAGCCCACTCCCCAGGCACATTATATGCTGGGTCATTTATTCAAGAACTATTTATTGAACTTCCCTGTGCCAGGTTCTTTACTAGACTCTGGTTATTGATGAAACAAAACAGGCACACTCCTGGTCCTCATGGACATTATGAACTATGAGGAGGCAGAGTTAATTAATATTATAACCAAACAAGTGACTACAACTCATTATAGCTCTCTAAAATAAACACTCTGGATTCAAGGATGGAGAATCACAGTCCAGGCTTGGCAATGGCTAATTTCCACTCTCATTTTTATTTTTGCCAAAGCATTTGGTTTGATTCTAGTTCTTTTCCCTCATCCACTCGGGGAAAAGAAATAGTGTCCCTAGAGAGCCTCTATAGCAGTGGGTATAATGAGGTTCTTAGACTGCATTGCTGGATAAGAAATGACGTAAGAACTGGGGATAGAGAATGTATGAACTTCCTAAGATTGAAGCTTAGGAGCTCAGTCCAGCGAAGAGGGCCAGCAGGTTAGTAGACTAGATGAAAAGATAAGGGAGGAAACTAGGATTACTGTAAAATACTCTTTTCTCCGGGATATGTCATCAGTTAGCAAACAAGTCATCACATATTTCATCCTATAATTTGTTGAACTTACATAAATAGAGGAAGTGCTATCTTCAATCCAATGGTGAACAATACCAACTATAACATAACAAGTTCTATGTGTCATAAGACTGGGAATATCTTAGATGGGTTCTCTTTGGGAATGGCGGATGGGGGGCATTTACAAGACTGTAATCTCTGACTTGAGATAGGGTCTTATCTGAGGCTTAGGGTCCTTGTCCAAGGTTGCATTGCTGTTAGCAGAATTGATTTACTTGTGGCGGCGGAACTCACAGTAACTTTGCTTTTTAAAGGCCAACAGAATGTCTCTCCTGCTGTGAGTCTGTTTTTACAGGGAGGGCATGAGACCATCGCCTTTAAAGAGCTCACTTGCTTAGGTCAAAGGCACCCAGGATTTGACAAATTTCAATGCATGCTCAGGATAAAATTTCTCAGAAAACTAGAAATAATAGGAACTTTCTCAAGTTGATTAAGATACTCTGCCCTAGCCAGTTTGACTCAGTGGGTAGAGTGTCAGCCTGCAGACCGAAGGATCCCAGGTTCAATTCCCAATCAAAGGGCAGGTACCTCAGTTGCATGTTTGTCCCTGGTCCATTTTGGGCCATGTGTGGGAAACAACCAATCCATGTATCTCCCTCATATCAATGTCTCTCTCTCTCTCTCTCTCTCTCTCTCTCTCTCTCTCTCTCTCTCTCTCTCTCTCTCTCCTCCTTTCCTTTCTTTTCCTTTCCTTTCCTTTCCTTTCCTTCCCCTCTCTCTAAAAAAAAATCAATGGAAAAAATATCCTGGGCTGAGTATTTGGAAAAAAAAAAAGATAATCTGCAGATATCTATCTTCTTTCAATAATTGTTTATGGAATGAACACATGTGATAAAAATGCAAAAGTGGTAGGTTCCATACATTTTGGTTCTATACATTTTCCTTATATTTAGATTCCAACACAAGGACCAATACATTCCCAAAGGTAGAAGCAAACTCAACTTAGCCAATAAATTCAAATTGAAGATTTTTTAACACATGGAAAAGCATGTTCATAACTCATCTCACATTGTATTTGGAATCTTAGCCAATGCAACATAGGAGGAAAAATATACAGAAATCATGCAGCTCAGAAAGGAAGAAATCAAGTTGTGTCTATTTGCAGATGATGAAATAGTGGAGCAACCATCCTGTATCCTATGAGGTACCAACCATGGCCATAAACACCATACCACGATGATGGTTGGTTGGGCAGAAAATCAGGAGCCTGGGTCCTTGATGAACTTAGGTCTTCCGTAAAGAAGTAAAGACAAGTTTCTTAATAAAGAAACAATGCAGTATACATTTCAAAGGAGCTTTATATTTAATGTAATTATGGAAAAATAATAGTTTAAAAATACAAATGGAGAAAAGTATAACTACCCTTAGTCCTTCCATACAAATTGTGGCACTGTTGGGGTAGAAGAATAAGCAATTGGAAGAGCAACAGCTAGCAATAAGATAAGCAAGTTGTTGAGAACAAGCAGTGAGTAGAAGACGTGAGAAGTAGGTGCCCTAAGGGATCTTTATTTTGGAACTATAGCAAAAAGTCTCTACTGCACAGCACCGACCACCATTGTGCTTGTTCCTGAATGTGTACTATTCCCACACAGGCAAACTCACCATCATGTGTCCCAAGTCCATTAACATTTCTATGCCAGAGAGCCTGCAAATCCCATGGACACATCCCAACACCAGAAAGGCAGTGTGGCATGACTGTCTATATTAGTCTGCTGAGTTAGCTTAACGCGATCTCATTTCTCTCTTCATTTTACCCCATGACATTGCTTCCCTGGAGGAAACTATGTAATCATAGATCTATTCAACCTACAATGAACATAGATGTAAGTTTATGGAGAGAACTTAAAATGTACAAAAGCCTTAGTATAAGTCAATGAAAAGGGAAATATTGTCATTATCCTCAGATCTAGATGGTGGTAGGAAGCAAATGAGAAAATCACTTTTTCTTCATGCCCTGTATAGTTTAATATCATATGCTTTTTATAATGAGCGTGCTTTAATTTTTAATGTAAAGCTTCACTAATGTTATTATTAAACATACAAAAATGTAAAAATACACACACGTGTGTGCACGCACACACATACACATTTTAATCCTGGACAAATGAGAAACAATTGAACTTGACCTCACTGTTACATCCTGTTGCCTTCATTAAATACAACAGGAACACAATTAAGCAGTTTTAAAACCTTTCAAGACATGAAGAATTTCAAAGGGAAGGTTGGGGTGGTGATTAACTAGGGAATTTATATGCATATATGCATAGCCCATGGGTACAGAAAATAGAATGATGCAGGCCTGGGAGGGGTGAGTGTGAGGTGGAAGGGATAAATGGGGGAGAAACAAACAAACAAAGGCGGCATCTGTAATACTTTCAACAATAAAGATAAATTTAAAAAAAAAAACACCTTTCAAGGCAGAGTAAAAGACTAAAATCCAGGCCAACTTCTATGTAGAGTTTGAAGTTATTCTTAGCTCCGAGATTATTCTCAAGTACCTTCTCATTTATTTCCAAAAGGAGAATATACTTCACCTACATTTCCCTAGCTTCAGTCCAGTGTTTAAGCCTCAAAACAAAAATCACTGTAGAAAAAAACAAAGGACCATGTCTCAGGAATCCAGCTCACAGAGTGTGAGAGAAAATAATTTCACACGGAGAGTGAGTGAGACTTGGGGTTCCCACTCATTCATTCTGCTTGTGATTTTCGATTAGCCCATTTGGCCCTCAGTTTCATTAATCTCTGTACAAGATATATTTTCCCCCTCCAACCCTAGGAAAGCAAAAGTTTGGGGAATCTGAGAGTAAATGAATAATAGAATCAAATGCTCTATTTTAAAGGAAGTTGTATTTCCATTTATAATATAGTACTAGAGGCCCGGTGCATGAAATTCATGCACTAGGGGGGGGTGGGGGTCCCTCAGCCCAGCCAGCCCCCTCTCATAGTCCCAGAGCCCTCAGGGGATGTCCTACTGGGCCTAAGCCCTCAGGGGTGATCAGGGCCAGCAATTGCTGCTCACACTTGCTGATGGCATCAAGTGATTGTGACCGGCACCAGGCACTGGCAGCGAGTGTAAGCAATGGCCCCTGCACCAGCAGTGGGTACAAGCAGAGCTGGTGCTTGCAGCAGGTATAAGTGCCAGGTGAGACCACAGTGTGTAGGAGCAAAAAATGTTCAGTAACCACCAGGGCTAGCCCGGATGACAGCGACCGGTGCACCACCTTGGTCTAGTGCCCGCACTCATCTGCTCCACCATCCAGCCACGGACAATACCCGCGATGTTCTGTGCACACCCCCTGATGGTCAGCGCATGTCATAGTGACCAGTTGTTCTGTTGTTCCGATTGTTCCACTATTTGGTCTATTTGTATATTAGCCTTTTATTATATAGGATATTATTTATTTGTAAGACTGTATAATACAGAAGTTTCAGAGGAAAAAATATTACATGATATTGTTCCCTTTCTTTAATGTTAACGTGTGCCTAACATTTCATTGTTCATTTGGATTTATATTCCTTGGAACGTGCTCTTTCCAAATGCAGTATGATCCATGGCTACTTATGGTTCTACAAGTTTCATAATGTATCCCTATAAAACTATGATAGCAGGGAAAGGGAATTAACAAGGATAAGGGTAATTGAGTCATAATGCACATAGTTTATGAAGTAAAAAATGTTTTTAATAATTAATGTAGCAATGGCTTAAATGAATATAATTCTTAGAGGCCCTGAGTAAGCTAAGGTCTGAGTATAATAATCCCTCCTGTGACACTGAATATTTTTCTATATGTCAGTGATAATAAAAGCAAATGCATTAATACATAGCTCCTAGTTGCTGATAGTACACTTACACATGGTTGTCTATATTTTAAATTGGCGTGAGTCATAAGTATTCCATGCCATAAAATGTCCACACTCTTTCACCCTATGATTTATCATTAAGAACCAATTTAAAGAAGGGAAAATATCATAGTGTTATCTAAAATATTTGAACATTGGATCCAAGATAAGCATCCAAAAAAAAATAGTGGGCACTGTTAAAACTTATGTTGTGACTGTCACAATTTAGGCATATTTTGTGACCGTTTGCAGTAGAGTTATACATATTAACAACATTGGAGAATACATATCCATCCGTATATCTTAGTGACTGACTCAGTTTCAGTTGGTAAACTGAGTCATATGTCATACAATGGGAAATGAAACGAAACAGAAGACAAAATAAAATACAAAGCTTGCTGTGGTTCAGCTAGGTAGAACACCTGTGCACACGGGCAAGGATGAGCAAGAAAAGGAGATTGAGAGAAATCACAGTTTTGTTAGTTGGCGGGATTTTAGATAGTTTATTTTTCCTTGTGAAAACTGCTTACTGTGTTATTTCTATTTATGTAATTATACAAAAATGTGGGCAGAAAAGAAAACGCTGGGTTCTTCAAATTTATATACTCAAGAAAAGAGACATTAAAAATAAAAGGATCTGCGGACTCAGTACATGGCTTTGACACTGGTAACTTCAATCTCCATGACTGCTAAGCCAACACTTACTGTAGGTTGATACAATATCACAGAGCACATGACATCGGCTATTACGAGTTTCCACCTGCCAGTTTATTCTAACCAATTTCTCTATTCCAGTCAAGTGATTCCTGGTTGATTGACTTCAAGTAGATATGTGATGTCAAATTTGAATGCCATTTTCTCTAAGCCATGTTCAAGTGAGCTGTCAGAAGGGTGACGCATGATAGCAACAAGCCCAGCTTTAGCTGCCCCTCTCAGACATGACTCCAACGTTTGCTAATGTTTCCCAAAGCAAAAAACAGTAATATTTCAAAAGCCCATGTTACTAAAGAGTGTGGATCACTGTTTCAGAGCCTGGTTTAAAAAAAAAAAAAAAAAAAGGCTAAAAGAAGGTAAAAATTAAGTAATGATTAAAGTTTCTTACATACTTCTATGAAATAGAAAATATGTTTTTAAAGTTTTTGAGGGACAGAAGCTCATGCTCAGGTTCCTGGGAGTGATAAGCATCATCGAGGCAGTTAAACTTCAGCTGAGATCTTCTCTGCCTTCAAAAGAGGCCCCGGTGCTTGTTCTGTGTTCCGTTTCTTATACATGTGCACTCCGTGGTGATAAATCATGCTGTGCTTTTTTAAGGCATAAAAATGAGAACCAGGATCAAATCCAAAACAACTTCTTTCACTTTGGGACTTATGCCAGGCAACTATAGAAAATAGATTTGTTAGCATATTTTTTCTTTCTTTCTTATTTCTGAAACCCTTACAAAAATACAACTACTCTCCCAAACTCTGAACCTGCCTCTAGAAGGATAACTTAAAAACATCAAACTAATAAGACTCATGATATTTCTATGCAACTTCTTACTCCTTCAGTTAAGTAGTATATGTTGACTATGTTAATGATGCTTTAATTCATTGGTTCTCAACCTATGGATCGTGACCCGCTGGGGGTCGAACGACCCTTTCACAGGGGTCACCTAAATACATCCTGCATATCAGATATTTACATTACAATTTATAACAGTAGCAAAATTACAGTTATGAAGTAGCAACGAAAATAATTTTATGGTTGGGGGTCACTACAACATGAGGAACTATATTAAAGGGTTGCAACATAAGAAAGTTTGAGAACCACTGCTTTAATTGAATTCCTGATTCATCTGCCAAGGATAAAAAAATAGTAAGTTTATTGAGGAGTATAAAACAAGAAAGACTGTGTTTGCAATAAAAGCTTAGGTTGTTTTTAATAAGTAAAACAAAAATTTTTTGGAAAACATAAAATGATGTCCTTATTCCTGCTGAACTGTAGTAATCAAATGCATATTGCATAATAATCCATCAAAGATAAATGGTCAATATTATCTGCATGTTTATTATATATTTCAAAATATTAATAAGAATAAAAAATTCTGTTGTTTTTTGATAGATATCTAAAAAATGGTAAATTTTTACAAGTGGACAACAAAAAATATGAGGAGAGAATGCAGTTTGGTCCATCAAAAATTTAGAAATATAAAATCATTTTAAACTATGTAAGGGTTCACTGCATAGAAAATAAATTTCTATTTCCAACAATAAATATAACCTAATGCTATTTGTCAAGGACTAATATTTTTCAGAAACAAACAAATGTATATATTTTTAAAGATAACATATATGTTTATGGGAACTTGATATGTCTTCATATATTTAAAAAATTACCTCATAAAAAAGGAAAGTACTTTTGGGGGATCAAGAGAATCATAAGTGATGGCTGATATTTATAGGAAAACAAATTCTGGTTCATAGACATAATGAGTGCATAGTCATTGGAGCAAATCTTATATTAGGTAGAATAAAATATAATGATTTTTGTCTAAAATGATGGGACGGTGAACAGAACTGGGTAACACCAATAACTGAAACCACAGTGGAGTAGGGTGTTACATGATTAATTGGAATTCAACATTTAGAATTTGAGGAGTCATTAGAGAAACTATTTTCTGACACAGTGTTTTTTTTCTCTTTTTTCCTTTCCTTTTAAAAATTAAATTTATTAAAGTAATGTTGGTTAATATTATATAAGTTTCAGGTGTATAATTTTATAACACATCATCTATATATTCCATGGTGTGCTCACTTCCCAAAGTCTAATCTCATTTTGTCACCATATATTTGATCCCCTTTACCCTTTTCATCACCCCCACACCAGACTTCACCTCTGATAACTACCAACCACCACATTGTTGGTAAAGATAAATGTATCCCTATGTTCATTGCAAAAATTTTCACAATAGCCAAGACATATAACAGTCTAAGTGTCACTTGACAGATGATTTGATAAGAAAGATATGGTATATGTATACAATGGAATACTACTCAGTTATAAAAAAGATGAAATACTGCCATTTGTGGTCATATGAATGGATCTTGAGAGTATGATGCTAAGTGAAGTAAGTCATATGGAAAAGGTTAAGAACCATATGATTGTATTCTTACGTGGGATATAAAACAAAAAACAACCAACAGACAAAACAAAAACAAACTTATAACATTTGGAGTATGAATTGTAGATTAAAATTTGTGAGGGTATTTCTATTTACTGGAGAACTTCAATAGGCACATCTATGATTCAGCTTTTCCAGATTTTTTTTTAAATTTATCTTTATTGTTAAAAGTATTACAGATGTCCTCTTTTTCTTCCCCATTGACCCCCTCCACCCTGCAACCCCACACAGGCCTTCACTGCACTACTGTCTGTGTCCATGGGTTATGCATCAATGCATATAAGTTCTTTGGTTAATCTCTTCCCACTTTCTCTCCCTCACCTTCTCCAAATCTTAACTCACTGGAATTTTCTCCAAAATGTTAGCTCATTTCAATTTATTCTAGTGATTAACTGATTTTACTTTCTTCATTGGCTCAATTTTCTGTGACTCGAGTCCTAGAACTAATATCATTTTGTCTTTAATAAGTCTAGGTTCTCTGAAATGCAAGATATCAAAACTTTTCTCACAGTCCCTGAATTACAGATTTCTACCATCAGTCCCTAAAATCTAGCACTGATATCCCCAGTTCAGTGATGTTGAAATGTTTCGTCAATTTTGAGGAATAATTCTAAAGTTCTCCCCATTTACTTTGTCTTCCCTATTCACAAATCTTTAAGAAGGAGAGTGGATAGGGGCAGAGAATTTCTTTTTCTTTACAAATTCCTCGATCCCTTGTCCCAACACCATGCTCCTAGTTATGATCACCATTCACTTAACTCTGGTCATAACTTCTCAACTGTCTCAATTAGTAGGAAGAGGGCAGCTATCATGTACCTAATTAGCAAATTTGCTTGCACTCTTGCCCTAGAAAGCTTTAGTACAACAGTCCTTTTTGCCTCTAATACTCTGGTACATTTCAAGCAAAATGTAATTTCCCAATCTCCAATATATTAAAAATAATAATGGATTGAGGAAAGGGGGAGAATGAAAAAAGAGAGAGAGAAGAATTTGAAATTTGTTATGGGTCGTCACTGAAGGGTCACGCTTTTTAACTTAATTTTTTTGTTTGGATATTAACACAATAAGAGAATGTAATAAAAATCCTCTTAAATACTCTCAACTGAATGGTACCACTGGGCGAGCTGGTATTCTCAATGCCCTCTACAGTGAACTGCGCATGCTCAGGCACTCCATCTGTTTGCTGCTGTGCTCTAGGAGGTAGGGGTCTCTCCTCTCCCTTGACTTGAAATACATGCTTGCCAAGTACCAGTTGTATAGTTTCCCAAATACATGTACCTGTTGTTATTGTAATTATGGCATTTGAATATTAATTATTAATTAAATATTATCAGTATTATATAAACTGATGAAGTAAGTATAAAAAAAGAATTTCCATTTCTGTGAAAACCAAACAGAATGCTTTGTGAAGACCTGACATTAATGAGTCACTAAAAGCCTTGTCAAATTGATGTGGATGAGAAAACTCTAAAAAGTCAAGGAAAAATATCATAAAAATTAAATGAGCTTTGTACTCAAATTTCTTTGCAAGCTTTTTTTTTTTTTAAATGTTACCTCTAGTTCAAAAAGGGAATTAAATATTATGTTCTAGGAATGGATTATGCAAGAATGATGATTCAGAATTCTAAATGGAGTAAAAAAAAACTAAATCAAGAAAAGGCATGTCTCTATAACAGTATATTAGTGAAGGGATGCTTTTCATGTTAGATCTTAAATTATATTTTTAAAATTACTCTCTCTTATCAGTTTCCTTTTTAACTGACCAAAAACACCCAGTTTTTTAAAATGTGTTTTTATTGATCTTTAGAAAGAGAGGAAGGGAGGGGATAGAGAGATAGGATATCAGTAAGAGAAAAACATAATAGATTGGTTGTCTCCTGCAACCTAGGCATGTACCCTAACCAGGAATTGAACAGGTGACCTCTTGGTTCCTGGGTTGATGTTCAAATGCCGAGCCACACTTCCTGGGCAAAAACACCCAATTTTATCAGATAAGATATTAAGCATAAATCACGTTAAAGAGCTTAGTTCTCTGTCTTTGGTCACTTCGACTTTTTTCAAGGTAAGAATAATGAACTCCTCTACATCCTTCACCTATATTCACCGGTTGGTGACATTCCTATTTTGGCTTTCACACATTTTCACTCCACACTCTTCACTTCTACTACTTTTACTCTATACCATTATGCCTATTCACTTGTGTTTGTTTATTTTTGGTAAAGTATTTGAGAGTAAGTTGCAGAAACCATGATCTTTTAATTCTAAAAAGCTGAGAAAACCTGTCCTTCATCCTATAGGATAATGTGCTATACAGTTCACAATCACATTTCAAAAAACACTCTAACTTCAAGCAAAATGGAATAGATTTTGGTAGTGCAGTGATTTAAAAAGTGGAAATAAACCCCTTCCCCCCCCAAAAAAAAAAAAATCTCAGCCTTCTCTTAATCTGTGAATTAACACATAACAGACTAAAACAAAAATAAGATGTCACCTAAAACATGTCTAAGAGGAAAGAAAGAATAGACTGTAACTTCATTGAAACCATTAATACGTCCTAGAGAAGAAATGCATCACTCAGAAAAGAGGGAGGACATGCTGCTCACTCACAGAGAACAGCCTGACAGTTGTTGGAGGGCAGAGAATTTGGGGGCAAAGGGGAAAGTAAAGGGATAAAGCAGTACAAACTGGTAGTTACAAAACAGTCACGGGAATGTAAAGTACAGCACAGGGAATACAGTCAATGATTCTATAATCACTACGCATGTTGCCAGGTGGGTACTAGAAATATCTGGGGGACACTGTGAAGTGTATGATAGTCTAAACACTATGCTGTGAACCTAAAACTAACAAAAGATAACATTGAACGAGACTATAATTGAAAATATTAAAATAATATTTTTAAAAACGAGTTCATGGTAAATTAAAAAAAAAGGGGGGGGAGGGCCAGAGGATCCTCCCAGCCATGCTGCCTGAGCATTGTGTGGTTAGGTGGCTCTCTCTCGGTAAGGGGAAAGTGTCCCTGGCTTTTTTATTAGCACTAAACAGGGGGACGAATTAGACTAGGTCAGAAACTATTCAGATCAAATAGCAAACCCTGTTTTTGAATTGGATGGATATCAAAGAACACAAATTGAAGCAATTTCTGATAAGCTGTCTGTTAAACAAAGAGGGGGGGGAAAACAAACAAACAAAAAAACCAGAAGCGGTCCCCACCCTACTGATGCAACTTCCCACAGGTATTATTAAAATGGTATTTGTTATTATTATTTTAAACACGATAACCACTTTCTCCGCTCACAACTCATCGATAGCTCCCACTGTTTAAATAAGCATGCCAAATTTTTGAGTGGGAGATTCTAGGTTGTTCATAACGTGCCCTACATTGAAGGCTTAAAGCTTTGACGTGTGACCCAGACTGCTACTCTTATCACCCGCTACATGTTTCTTTGTTTGGTTAAATCAGGTCACGCCTGATTCCCCACAGCATCCTTTCTCTCCTTCTTCAGTGCGGACGGAGAACTTTCTCCTAAGGTCTTCTGTTTGCAAAACTTACGACTTCTTAATATTAAATATTAGCCACCAAGCCCATGACAAGTCATGTTGGTGCCTGAGTCAAAAGGAAAAAATCAGTAATACTGATATAGTTTTTCTTAAAACTTTACTCTTTTGTTCATCATGGAATTGCTGGCATTAATACTGATTTTGTAGAATGTTGCATTAAAATATTATTTAATCTTGATGACTGAGATTTTTTTGGAGTCCACTTCAATTAGCGCCTGAGGCACACCCCTCACTTGTTATATCCTAGAAACTCCTTCGGGGAATTCCTGGTTCCCACTGCTGAAACTTGTCTAAAATCTCAGAGCACTTGGTTTCTCCCTTGTTTATAACACTCAATGACTCTAAGTTCTCTATCATAGCTCCTATGTACCAAGTTCAATGAGGGCAGAGAACTGGTGGTGTTTATTTCACCTTCATTACTTAGCAGTCTCTTAGGCAGACTTAATGTTGATAAACAGAAATAAGTAGCAAGAGACTTTAGTGGGAAATTGACATTTCACTGTGTGTTCTTCAATGCATTCACCACTCAGGGGACATTCTTGTAATGGGCTCTCTCAAAATACAAAGAGTGGCAGACAAGTAGTCATTCATGCACTGGAGAGATACTCACTGGGAATATACTACATGCCATGTGCTATGCTGGTAGAGAGTATCTAGTAGTGAATGTATTAGACACAGGACAAACATTCATGAATTAAATGTCATTCCTCCTTGTGGTGAGCCCTATGAAAGAGGAAGTATAAGGTGCTATGAAAAAATCTTCCAGCCCTGAGTGATGAATCTGAACAAAATTACTCAAAGAGGTCCAAGTTCAGAACCCTCTCGTTTTACTCTGCTGTGATGTTCTCATATATCACGTACTTACTAGAACATATCTACTTAGTAGTTGATTATCTGTTACCAAATGAATTTCTTCTACTATGCTTTGTGTACCTCAACTAACTAAAGCACAGCCCAAGCAATAGAATTTGGTTCACTGTAATCGGCCTTGGCTTGGCTAATAAGAGTATCTACAAAGGTAATTCTCTCCTGATATGATATTTAAACACATCCAGGGAGAAACAATCGAACAGCTAACTAATTCTCTTGGATGGTGGGAGCCAAACAGAACTCATAAAGATCAGCTGAATTTGTTAAATTGAAAACACCATGGGCCGTTGGAGATAACATATTCTGTGAGCTAGATAGAGGTTTTATTTAACAACGGAGAAAATTTCTCCCTCAGATTCAATTATTTGTCATGACTTATTGTTTAATAACCATGGCACGTCAGAAGTTTTATAAAAAAATGCTTTCTTGTCTCCCCTAGTGGAAGAAGTCAAGCCCCAAGCACCCTCCCCCGGCCTCTTCGGTGAATGGAGCAAGTCATCAAGGAGGAATTTGAATCGAGGAGCTTTTCATGGGATTTTCTGTCAAGACTTCTAAATAGACAGCCAATGAATGGGCCCTTCCTTACAAACACAGCCTTGTTGCATGTGGGCTCAGCAAACAGACACCATTGTGGAGACAGGTGGAAAAGAAAAATGAATGGACAGTGCAGTTTGCTGCTGTGAGGAATCTCATTACTGACTGACTTTGTGCATGCTTCTGTGTCTGGGACAGCAGCCACCCTTCCACACAGGCTCGTCTTTCCCG